>JAXIVD010002413.1:45000-60470 GCA_036785275.1 Cancer borealis | reverse complement strand
TTTCTACTTCAATACGCTCAGCGTCGCAGTTTTTGAAGGTGTAAATAACGTTACTGAAAGTGGGAAACAAAAACTAAGAGGCTGGGTGGAAGGGCCCGTTGCCTTGAGTCACGCCTCGCTACGCACAACTGGAAGCAGCTTTGAGCTTGTTTTCAGTGTGGTTTTTTCTACTTCAATACGCTCAGCATCGCAGTATTTGAAGGTGTAAATAAATTTACTGGAAGTCGGAAACAAAAACTAAGAGGCTGGGTGGAAGGACCCGTTGCCTTGAATCACGCTTCGCCACGGACAACTGGAAGCAGCTTTGAGCTTGTTTTCAATGTGGTTTTTTCTACTTCAATACGCTCAGCATCGCAGTTTTTGAAGGTGTAAATAATGTTACTGAAAGTGGGAAAGAAAAACTATGAGGCTGGGTGGAAGGGCCCGTTGCCCTGAGGCACATCTCGCCACAGACAACTGGAAGCAGCTTGAGCTTTGAGCTAAGAGGGACACTGACCGTAACCAGCAGGAGTCTGATGTCATTGACGTTGTGGCTACTGCGCTGGAGGTCATCCCCGACTCGGAGCACCTCTCTCGCTTCAGGTGGAGGCTCAATAAGAGCTCTAAATTAAACAAGGTCACCAACCTGCTGCATCAGGCCTTGGAAGATGGTGACCTAAATATTTGTTGAAATCAAACAAAGGGCCTGTGCAGAAAACCCGAACTCAATAAAATTAGTAGGTAGGTAGGTAGATAGGTAGGTATGTAGGTAGGTAGATAGAGAGGTAGATAAATATATAGATAGGTAGGAAGGTAGGTAGATATATAGATAGGTAGATAGGTAGATATATAAATAGGTAGGTAGGTAGGTAGGTAGATATATAGATCGGTAGGTAGGTAGGTAGGTATGTAGGTAGATATTTAGATAGGTAGGTAGGTAGGTAGATATATAGATAAGTAGGTAGGAAGATAGATAGGTAGATAGATATATGGATAGGTAGGCAGGTAGGTAGATATATGATAGGTAGGTAGGTAGGTAGATATATAGATAGGTAGATAGGTAGGTAGGTAGATATAAAGATATGTAGGTAGGTAGATAGGTAGGTAGGTAGATATATAGATAGGTAGGTAGGTAGGTAGATATATCCCTATCTCTTCTTCTCTCCTCACTCCCTCTTTTCCTTCCTCCCCAATCTTTCTTCCATCCCTAATTTTTCCTCTTTTCTCTCCCTCACGCCATTCCTTTCCCCTCCCCCTTTCCATTTACCCTTCCGTCCTACTCCTTATTATTCCTTTCATCCGTATTCCTTCCGCCATTCCTTAATCCCCTTCCATCCAAAACCCTTTCCCATCCCCCCCTCTCACTTTCCATTCATACCCTTAACCACCCCACTCCCCTTCCATTCCTACCATTTCCTTCCTCCCTATCCTATCTTAAATCCTTATCCCAACTCCCTTCCTCCATCCAGCATTGCCTTCTTCTTTCTCCCTCACCCCACTCCCTATTCATCAAGCCCTGCCTCCTCCTCTCTCCCTCACCCCACTCCCACATCCATCCAACCCTGTCCCCTTTTTTCTCCCTCACCCACTTACCATTCAATCCAGCCCTGCCCCCTCCTCTCTCCCTCACCCCACTACTCTATCCATCCAGCCCCGCCCCCTCCTTTCTATCTTATCCCACTACCGCATCCATCCCGCCCCTTCCCCTCCTCTCTCCCTCACCCCACATCCCCATCCATGTACCCCGCTCCCTCCTCTTTACCTCATCCCACTCCCCCATCCATCCAGCCCTGCCCCCTCCTCTCTACCTTATCCCACTTCCCCATCCATCCAGCCTTACCCATCTTCTCTCCCTCATCCCACTCCCCCATCCATTAAGCCCCGTCCCTTTCTCTCTCCCACAAACCACTCCTCCATCCATTTAGCAACGCCCCCTCCTCTCTCCCTCTCCCCACTCCTCAATCCATCCAGCCCCGCCCCCTCCTCTCTGCCTCATCCCACTCCTCAATCCATCCAGTCCTGACCACTCCTCTCTTCCGCATCCCATTCCTGCATCTATCCAGCCCTACCCCTTCCTCTCTCCCTCATCCCACTCCCCCATACATCCAGCCCCACCCCCTCCTCTCTCCCACATCCAATTCCAACATCCATCTAGCCACGCCCCCTATTCTCTCACTCATCTCACTCCCCCATCTATAAAGCCCTTCCCCCTTCTTTCTCACTCATCCCACTTCCCAGCCTGAACCCCTCCTCTCTCTCTCTCATTCCACTCCCGCATCCATCCAGCTCTGCCCCTTCCTTTCTCCCTCATTCCACTCTCCCATCCATCCAGCCCTATCCTCTCCTCTCTGTCTCACCCCATTCCTACATCAATCCAGCCCCGCCCCTATCTCTCTGCCTCAACTTATTCCCGCATCCATCCAGCCCTGCCACCTCCTCTCTCCCTCATCACACTCCCCCATCCATTCAACCCCGCCCTCTCCTCTATTCTTCACCCATTCCAACATCCATCCAGCCTGACCCCCTCCTCTCTCCCTCATCCCACTTCCGCATCCATCCAGCTCTGCCCCCTCCTTTCTCCTTCATTCCACTCCCCCATCCATCCAGCCCCGTCCCCTACTCTCTCCCTTATCTCACTCCCCTATCCATCCAGCCCTGCCCCCTCCTCTCTCCCTCACCCCACTTCCCCCATCCATCCAATCCTGCCCCCTTTTTTCTCTCACCCACTCACCCTATCTCTCTCAGCCCTGCCCCTTCCTTTCACCCTCATCCCACTCTTCTATCCATTCCGCCCCTCCCCCTCCTCTCTCCCTCACCCCACTTCCCCATCCATGTAGCCCCGTTCACTCCTCTTTACCTCATCTAACTCCCCCATCCATCCAGCCCTGCCCTCTCGTCTCTACCTTATCCCACTTACCCATCCATCCATCCTTACCCATCTTCTCTCCCTCATCCCACTCCCCCATCCATCCAGCCCTGTCCCTTCCTCTCTCCCACAAACCACTCCTCCATCCATTCAGCCACGCCCCCTCCTCTCTCCCTCACCCTCACTCCTCCATCCATCCAGCCCCGCCCCCTCCTCTCTGCCTCATCCCACTCCTCAATCCATCCAGTCCTGCCGCCTCCTCTCTTCCTTATCCCATTCCCGCATCCATCCAGCCCTGCACCTTCCTCTCTCCCTCATCCCACTCCCCCATCCATCCAACCCCACCCCTTCCTCTCTCCCACATCCAATTCCAACATCCATCCAGTCCCGCCCGCTATTTTCTCACTCATCCCACTCCCCCATCTATAAAGCCCTTCCCCCTTCTTTCTCACTCATCCCACTCCCCAGCCTGACCCCCTCCTCTCTCCCTCATCCCACTCCCGCATCCATCCAACTCCGCACCCTCCTTTCTCCCTCATACCACTCTCCCATCCATCCTGCCCCGTCCCCTCCTCTCTCTGCTTCGGGTGCTGCTGCATTGTTATTAGGTAACAGTGGACATACATTATCAAGTAAGGATCAAACCAAGTACAAGATAAATACTCAATCCAAAAATAAGTAAACAGTGTTGTGGTTTACACCTACACCTAGAGTCTAGTTTAAAATACATTCACAGACCTCACCTCTTTACCATTTAGTGAAGTAAGTAATAATGAGTTAATAGACATTTTACAAGTGAATGAAGAACACAGATACCCACTAAATGTCATCGATAACATGATTTTTTAACCTTTTGAGCTCGATGACATTGTTTCATTAGATAATTATCTCGTTTATGAAGGTTTGAAACAGCCAGTTTGTAATGATTATTTTTGTGATAATTTAGATAGGACATTAGATAATGTGAAGAGTCTAAAACTGCTGTCTTTCAATATTAGTAGTATACCAATGCATTTTGAGGCTTTTCAGGATCAGTGCATTACTTCAATTGATATTAACTTTGATGTGATTGGATTTTGTGAGACTCGGTTGAATGATAATATATCATCGTTATATAATTTACACAACTTTCATGCATTCTATAGAAATAAGAGCACAAATGGTGGTGGGGTAGCCATCTACCTCCATAAAAGATTTCATGGCAATATTCTACATAATATTTCGGTGCAACTACCTCACATAGAAACCTTATTCATAGAAGTCGCAGGTTGTTGTGAATTTATAGTGGGAATGATTTACCGACCTCCAAATGCCAGTCTCACAAATTTCTTAGATACTGTTAGTGATATTATTGAATCGTTTACGCCTAGACAAAAGTGCTATTTGATGGGAGACTTTAATTTAAATCTGCTTAAAAATAATTAAAATAATGTGTCTGATTTTATCAACTTAATGTATACTCATTCTTTTTTTCCCACCATAACCAAGCCTACACGGATAACCAGAACGTCAGCCTCTATCATTGATCACAGTTGGACTAGTGTCCTAAATAATTATAAAGCAAGCGGCATCATTCATATTACGATAAGTGATCATTTTCCAGTATTTACCACGATTGATTTACCTGACATGAAATTTCAACATTCAGTTATCAAGTTAAAAAAGCGGAAGTATAATAATGAGAGTATCAGTTCATTTAAATCAGACCTTATGCAATATAAATGGGAGCTTGACATGATTGGTCAAGATGTTAATGAAGATTTTAATACATATATGGATAAGTATTTGCAATTGTATAATGTAAATTTTCCTATTAAAGAATATGAAATTAAAGAGAAACACATAGACAAATCATATATTACTCCTGCTATATAGAATTCAATTAAACACCGTAATAAGCTACAAAAGCTTTATGCAAAGTGGCCTTTAACTTATGAAGAAACATTTAAGAAATACCGGAATACATTAACATCAGTGATAAGATCAGCCAGAGCAAACCATTACAAATCAGCTCTAAAAAAAAATAGTGAAAATGGCAAGGGAACATGGAAAATCATAAATGAGTTGTTGGGGAAAAAGGATAAAATGATTCCAACTTCATTTACATGTGAGGGTGAAAATAACACGGAAAGTTTTTCAATAGCCAAACTTATTAATGAATATTTTTGTGATGTTGCCAATGACTTAGCTAAAAACATTGAGAATACAACTATGTCATTCAAAAATTACTTACCTCAACCAGTTATATATTCCTTTTATCTAAACCAGCTTCATGTGAAGAAATTAATGATGTGATTTCTAATCTGAGGATGACATCCCCTGGTGTTGATGATGTTCATATGAAAGTTATTAAGGCTTGTAAAGAGGAAATGTCACCTTTTTTAAAACATATAATAAACCAATCATTTACACAAGGAATTTTTCCAAGTAATTTGCAGATTGCTAAAGTAATACCAGTTTACAAAAAAGGTGATAGCTCCCAGTTTTCCAACTATAGACCAATATCAGTTCTGCCTAGTATTAGCAAGATTTTTGAAAAATTTGTTGCAAGTAGATTAATGAATTATTTATCGCAAAATTCACTTTTAACAGATAACCAGTTCGCCTTCCGACAAAATTATTCAACAGAACTTGCAGTACATCATCTTTGCCAACACATGTATAATGCTCTAGACAACAAAATGTATCAATTAACAATTTTTTGTGACTTCTCCAAGGCATTTGACACAATAAATCATTCAATATTGTTACATAAACTTCAGATCTATGGTGTTCGTGGCCCGGCACATAAATGGTTTAAGAGTTACCTAGACGGTAGGAAACAATACACAACATTTAATAATGCTGCATCTCCCTACAAAAACATAACTTGTGGTGTGCCACAAGGATCTATTCTGGGACCTCTTTTATTTTTTTTATTTATAAATGATATAATCAATAGTACAGAGAAACTTAAATTCATCCTTTTTGCTGACGACACGAACATTTTTCTCCAAGATAGAAACTTGAATAACTTAAATAGAATAATAAATGATGAATTAAAACTTGTTGTAAATTGGATAAAAAGTAATAAATTACCATTAAAGCAAATTATAGCATTATAGCAAAGACCCATTACATGCTTTCACACTCAAACATGACTCAGCCCCATCACTTAGTTATTAAAATAAATAATTTAGAACTAAAACAAGTAAAAGAAGCTAAATTTCTTGGTGTAATCATTGACAACAAATAAAATTGGAAGTCTCATATAAAGAATATCATCAATAAAATCTCGAAGATAACTGGAGTTGTATATAGATTTCGTAATCTTTGCGACACCCATTCTATGAAACACATTTATTATTCATTAGGTTATTCTTACTTAATATATTGCTCATCAATTTGGGGTGGAGCTTTTAAAACTTACATTGATAAATTATTTCTTTCCCAGAAAATAATTTATTCGTATAATGTCCCACAGAAGACGTTATGACCACACAGAACCACTCTTTAAAGAACTAAAACTTCTAAAAATGCATGATATTATTAGTTATCAGACAGCTACATTTGTTTTTAGGGCAATGAACACCTACCAGATAGATACCGGATTTCAAACTATGTCCCACAATATCAACACCAGAAGAGCAAACCACCTCAAGCTCCCATCCTGCAGAACGTCATTTGCTCAACAAAGTGTTATCACGCGTGGAGTGAAAATATGGAATAATCTTACTGATGATACAAAGAATAAAACTTTCAATTCATTTAAATTACAAATAAAATATGACCTAAAAAAAAGTTATTGATTTTTGTATATTTTATAATTACTTACTATTTATGATTGAGATTATTGTTATATATAATATTTCCAATTGTTACTTTCAAGTTTATTATTATTATTATTACTATTATTATTATTATTATTATTATTATTATTATTATTATTATTATTATTATTATTATTATTATAATTATTATTATTACTATTATTATTAATATTATTATGATTGTTATGTATTATTGTTAATACTATTATTGCTAATATTATCATTATTTTAGTAATATTACTATCACCTATTATATTGCTAATATCAGTATTGCTAGTATTACTATTGCTATTTTAATATAGGTATTATTATTATCATTATTATCAATATTATTATTATCATTATTATTATTATTATTGATGTTGTTGTAACTATTATTATTATTATTTATTATTATTATTATAATTATTGTTATTTTTTAATTTTTATTATTATTTTCATATTAATAATATTTTACCATTATTATTATTATCATTACTATTATTACTATTATTACTATTATTACAATTACTGTATCGTTATTATAGATATGTCATTATTATTCCTAATATTATTTATATAATTAGTTATTATTCTTATTTATTTCTAGTAATATTATAATTTATTATTGCTATTATTATTACTATTATAATTATCATTATTATTGTTATTATTATTATTATTATTATCATTATTATTAATATTATTATTAATTTTCTGTCATTATTAACAACCTAGTAATAAGTTTATAGGAATAGTTTCTGTATATATAGTTTCTTTTGTTCTTTATAATATTCGCTAGGATAAGGCCTACAGACGCTACAACAGCTCTTGTATTGTTTAGCACATCGTCCATAATGGAGCCACGGCTCAATGGACTAGGGCCAAATAAATTTGCTGTACAATATGTTTATGTATATATATAAAAGAAAAAGGCCAATAAATAATCAATCAATCAATCAATCTCTCTCACCCGACTCCTACATCCATCCAGCCTCGCCCCCTCTTCTCTGCCTCAACTTATTTCCGCATCCATCCAGCCCTGCCACCTCCTCTCTCCATCATCACAATCCCCCATCCATCCAGCCCCGGCTTCTCCTCTATCCTTCATCCCATTCCAACATCCAACCAGCCTGACCCCCTCCTCTCTCCCTCATCCCACTCCCGCATCCATCCAGCTCTGCCCCCTCCTCTCTCCCTCATCCCACTCCCCCATCAATCTATCCCACCCTGTCCCCTCTCCCTTATCCCACTGCCTCATCCATCCAGGCCTGCCCCCTCCTCTCTCACTCATCCGACTCCCCCATCCATCTAACCCCGTTTCTTCCTCTCTTCATCATCCCATTCCCCCATCCATTCAGACACGCCCACTCCTATCTCTTTCATCCCACTCCCCCCACTCCCACTACCGCATCCATCTAGTCCTGCCCCCTCTCTCCCTTCCTCATCACACTCTCCCATCCATCCAGCCCTGTCCCCTCCTCTCTCCTTCATCTCATTCCAACATTCATCCAGCTCCGCCCCCTCATCTCTCCCTCATCCCACTCCCGCATCCAACCAGCCCTGCCCCCTTCTCTCTCCTTCATTCCACTCCCCCATCCATCCAGCTCGCCCCCTCCTCTCTCCTTCATCCCACTCCCCCATCCATGCAGCCCTGCCCCCTCTTCTCTCCCTCATCCGACTCCCGTATCCATCCAGCCGTGCCTCTTCCTCTCACTCTCATCCCACTCCCCCATCCATGCATCCCCGCCCCCTTCAATAACACTCATCCCACTTCTCCATCCATCCAGCCCTGTCACCTCCTCTCTCCCTCATCCCACTCCCCCATCCATACAGCCCTGCCCCCTTCTCTCTTCCTCATCCCACTCCCGTATCCATCAAGCCCTGCCCCTTCCTCTCTCACTCATCCCACTCCCCCATCATTCCAGCCCCGCTCCATCCTCTCTCCTTCATCCCACTCCCCCATCCATCCAGCCCCGCCCTCTCCTCTCTCTCTCATCCTACGCCCCCTTCCATCCAGCCCTGCACCGTATTTTCTACCTCATCCCACTCCCCCATCCATCCAGCCCCGCCCCCTTCTCTCTACTTTACCCTACTCCCCCATCCATCAAGCGCTGTCCCTTCCTATCTTCCTCATCCCACTCCATGATCAATGCCGCCCTGGGCCCTCCTCTCTCCTTCATCTCACTCCCCCATCCATGCAGCCCTGCCCCCTCCTCTCTTCCTCATCCCACTCCCCCATCCGTCCAGCTCTGCCCCCTCCTCTCTCCCTCAACCCATTCCCCCATCCATCCAGCCCGGTACATTCTCTCTTCTTCATCCCACTCGCCCATCCAACCAGCACCGCCCGCTCTCTGTCATCCCATTCCCGCAAACATCCAGCCCTACCCCCTTCTCTACCCGTTATACCACACCCGCATCAATCCATCCCCGCCCCCTCCTCTCTCCTTCATCCCACTCCCCGATCAATCCAGCCCCGCCCCCTCCTCTCTCCTTCATCCAACTCCCCTATCAATGCAGCCCTGCCCCTCTTAGCTCCCTCATCCCATTTCCCTATCCATCCAGCCCTGCCCCCTCCTCTCTCCTTCATCCCAATCCTCCATCCATCCAGCCCAACCCCCATCTCTCTTCCTCATCTCACTCCCGCATCCATCCAGCCCCGTCCATTCCTCTCTCCTTCATCCCACTCCCCAATCCATCCAGTCCTACCCTCTTCTCTCTCCTTCATCCCACTCCCCTATCCATGCAGCCCTGCCCTCTCCTGTCTCTCTCATCCCACTCCAGCCTCGCCCCCTTCTCTCTCTCTCTCTCATCCCATTACCGTATCCATCCAGCACCGCCCCCCCCCCTCTCTCCCTTATCCCACTCTCCCATCAATCCAGCCCGCCGTGTCCTCTCTTCCTCATCCCACTCCCCGATCCATCCAGCCCTGCCCCCTCCTCTATCCCTCATTCCATTCCTCAATCCACCTAGCGCTGCCCCTTCCTCTCTCAAACATTCCACTCCCCAATCCATCCAGCTCCGCCCCCTCCTATCTCCTTCATCCCAGTCCACGATCTATTCAGCCCAGTCCCTTCTCTCTCCGTAATCCCACTCCCTCATCCAATCAGCACCGCCCTCTTCTCATCTCCCTCATACCACTCCCGCAATCGTCCAACTTTTCCCCCTCCTCTCTCCCTCACCCTACTTCTCTATCCATCTAACCCAGCCCCTTACTCTCTACCTCATCCCACTCACCTCACCATGCAGCCCTGCTACCTCTTCTCTCACTCATCCCAGTCTCCCATCCATCCAGCCTTCCCCCTCGTCCCTCCCTCACCCCAATCCAGCACCCTTCCTCATCCCACTCCCCCATCCATCCAGCCCTGCCCCCACCTCTCTCCCTCATTTTACTCCCACATTCGTCCAGACCCGCCCCCTCCTCTCTCTCTCATCCCACTCCCGCATCCCTCCAGCCCTGATCTCTATTCTCTACCTAATTCTACTCCCCCATCCATAGAGTTCGCCCCTTTCTCTCTCCCTCACCCCATTCCCCCATCCATCCAGCCCTGCCCACTCTTCTCTCCCTCATCCCACAGGCCCGCCTCCTCTTCTCTCCCTCATTCCACTCCCCTATCCTTGCAGCCCTGCACCTCCTCTCGCCCTTACCCCACTCCCCCATCCATCCAGCCCTGCCCTCTCCTCCCTCCCTCTTTTTACTCCCACATTCGTCCAGACCCGCCCCCTCCTCTCTCCCTCATCCCACTCCCCCATCAATACAGCTCCGCCTCCTCTTCTCTCCCTCATTCCACTTCCCTATCCTTGCAGCCCTGCACCTCCTCTCGCCCTTATCCCACTTCCCCATCCATCCAGCCCTGTCCCTCCTGTCTCCCTCATCCCACTCCTCAATTTAGCGAGCCCCTACCCCTTCACTCTCCCTCATCCCACTCCCGCATCAATCCAGCCCCGTCCACGCCTCTCTCTCTCATCCCACTCCCCCATCCATCCAGCCCTGCCCCCTCCCTTCTCCCTTATCCCATTCCCCCATCCATCCAGCCACAACCCTTTCTTTCTCCCTCACCCCTCTCCCCCATCCATGCAACCCCGCTCCCTTCTCTCTCCTTCATCCCACTCCCCAATCAATCCCGCACCATCCATTCCTCTCTCCCTCATCCCACTCCCTTATCCATACAGCACCTCATCCCATTCCCTTAATAATCCAGTCCCGCCCCCTCCTCTCTCCCTCATTCCACTCCCCAATCCATCTAATCCCGTCCCTCCTCTCTCCCTCATCCAATTCCCCCATCCATCCAGCCCTGCACCATCTTCTCTCCCTCTTGCCACTCCCCCATCCATCCAGCCCCGTCCCCTCCTCTCTCTCTCATCCCACTCCTACATCCATCGAGCCCGGCTCCTCCACTCTGCCTCACCCACTACTCCATCAATCAAACCCTGCCCCCTCCTCTATCCCTCATCCCATTCCGCCATCCATCCAGCCCTGCCAATTCCTTTCTCCCTCATCCCACTCCCCATCAATCGAGCCCCGCCTCCTCCTCTCCCCTCCTTCATCCCATTCCAAAATCCATATAGCTCCGCTCCCTCCTCTCTTCCTCATCCCACTCCCGCATCCATCCAGCCTTGCCCTTTCCTCTCTCCCTCATCCCACTCCCCTATCCATCCAGCAATGCCACTTTCTCTCTCTCATCCCACTTCCCCATCCATCTAGCTCCGCCCCATTTCTTCTCCCTCAACTAACTCCTACATCCATCCAACCCCGCCCCATTCTCTCTCCTTCACCCCTCTCCCCCATCTATCTAGCCCCACTCCCTCCTCTCTCCCTCATCCCACTCCCCCATCCATGCAGCCCTGCCCCCTCCTCTCTCCCTCATCCCACTCCCTAGTCCATCCAGCCCTGCCCATTCCTCTCTCCCTCATCCCACTCCCCAATCCATCGAGTTTTGCCCACTCCTCTCTCCCTCATCCCACTCCCCTATCCATCCAGCTCACTTTTCTCTCTCTCATACAACTCCCGCATCCGTCCAGCCCTGGCCCCTCCTCTCTCCCTCACCCCACTCTCCCATCCATGCAGCCCTGCCCCCAATTCTCTCCCTCATCCCGCTCCCCCATCCAAATAGCACGGTCCCCTTCTCTCGCCTTCATCCCACTCCCCCATCCATCCAGCCTTCCCCCTCCTCTCTCCCTCATCCCACTCCCGCACCCATCCAGCCCCGCTCCCTCCTCTCTCCCTCATCCTATTCCTCCATCCATGAAGACATGTCCCCTCCTCTCTCCCTGATCCCACTCCCCATTCCATCCAGCCCTGCCTCCTCTTTTCTCCCTTATCCAACTCCCCCATCCATCCACCCTCACCCCTCCTCTCTCCCTCATACCACTCCCCTATCCATCCAGCACCGCCCCCTTCTCTCTCCCTCATCCCACTCCCATGTCCATCCAGCCCTGCACCCTTATCTCTCCCTAATCCCACTCCCGCATACATCCAGCCCCGCCTCCTTCTCTCTCCATCATCCCAATCCCGCATCCATCCAGCCCCGCCCATTTTATCTCCCTCATCCTACTCCCGAATCCATCCAGCCCCGCACCATTCTGTCTCCCTCATCCCACTCCCGCATCCATTCAGCCCTGACCCCTCCTCTCTCTCTCTCATCCCACTCCCCCATCCATCCAGCCCTGCCCCCTCCTCTCTCCCTCATCCCACTCGTCTGTCCATCCAGCCATGCCCCCTCCTCTCTCCCTCATCCCACTCCCCCATCCATCTAGCTCCGCCCCATTCTTTCTCCCTCACCTCACTACCACATCCATCCAGCACCGACCCCTTCTCTCTCCTTCACCCCTCTCCTCCATCCATCTAGCCCCGCTTCATCCTCTCTCCCTCATCCCACTCCCGCATCAATGCAGCCCTGCCCCCTCCTCTCCCTCATCCTACTCCCCAATCCATGCAGCCACACACCCTCCTCTCTTCCTCAAACCACGCAAGCATCCATGCAGCCCCGCTTCCTTCTCTCTCCCTCATCCAACTCTCCCATCCATCCAGCCCCACCTCTTCCTCTTTCCCTCATCCCACTCCCGTATCCATGTGGCCCAACCACTCCCCCTCTCCCGCATTCCCTTCCCCCAATTATACAGCCCCGCCCCCTCCTCTCTTCCTCATTCCACTCCCCAATCCATCTAGCCCCGCACCCTCCTCTCTCCCCCAGCCATCAAGCCCTGCTCCCTTCTTTCTTCCTCATACCACTTCCGCATACACCCAGCACTGCCTCCTTCTCTTTCCCTCATCCAATTCCTTCATTCATCTAGTCTCGCCCCCTCCTATTTACCTGATCCCATTCCCGCATCCGACAAGCCCCGTCTCCTTCTCTTTCCTTCATCCCACTCCCAATTCCATCCAGCCCCGCCCTCTTCTATCTCCCTCATCCCACTCCCTCATCCACCCAGCCCCAGCCCTTTCTATCTCCATCATCCCACTCCTGCATCCATCCAGCCCTGTCCCCTCCTCTCTCTCTTATCCTATTCATCGATCCCCCGATCCGATCCCCCTCCTCTCTCCCGCATCCCACTCCCCTATCCATGCAGTCTTGCCCCCTTTTCTCTCCCTTATCCCACTCCCCCATCCATTCAGCCCCAACCCTTTCTCTCTCCCTCATCCCTCTCCCCCTTCCATCCAGCCCCGCTCCCTAATCTCTCCCACATCCCACTCCCCCATCCATCCAGCCCCGCCCCCTTCTCTCTCTCTCATCCCAATCTCGCATCCATCCAGCCCCGCCTCCTTCTATCTCCCTTATCCCACTCCCGCATCCATTCAACACTGCCCCCTCCTTTCTCCCTCTTCCCACTTCCCCATCCATCCAGCCCCGCCTCCTCCTCTCTCCCTCATAACATTCCTGCATCCATCCAGCCCCGCCCCCTCATACACACACAAAAAAATAAATAAAATAAAAAAAATAAATAAAAATAAATAAATAAATAAATAAATAAATAAAATAAAATAAAACAACGCATGCATGCATGCACGCACGCATGCTAGCATACACATGCACACGCACGCACGCACACACGCACGCACAGAGCGACACTCACACACCACTTCCGTGGTTTTTTGGTTAATGTCCTCACCTGATACCCGACAAAGCGTGGGTTCGAACACTGTTAAGGTCACTAAGGATTTCTCACTCTCACTGACAATGCGTGGTTACCGTCCCCTTTGAACAAGGGGATGATGGGATGTGTAATGTGTGTAAGAGATCAGAGCTCATAGAGGGCTTTGAACTCTTTCGGGAAGGGTAATGGCTGATGAATACGTGTCCAGCGCGTGATCCTCCAGACCATGGTGGATAAAACACACACACACACACACACACACACACACACACACACACACACACACACACACACACACACACACACACACTGATTTCTTTAAATTATCATGCTGCAACAAGCTTACTACTACGTAAGGATGAAGTTTCCAATTTTTTTTGTATTATCATTATTATATTATATATTTTTTATAATTTATGTTATTAATATTATCATTATTATTATTATCCTTTATCTATTTTCTTGTGAAGGTAACTACCATTTCAAAGCATGAGAGATAATGCAACCTAACAATGACGGTAAAAAATAACACAGTATGTACGGAGTGTTGGCTTGTAACACCCACCAGCAGCTCCGAGGCTTCAAGACTATTTCTACAGAGTCGACGGCAGGCCTGTTGGTGCGTTGGCTCTCAGCGTACATCTAGGGAGTAGTGAAGTCAAGGCTACCAGCACACTCTCGGAGCATAACGCTTGTAAAGTGTTGCAGCATGCTTTTGCATATCCTTAAGTGGTCAACAATTTGTACAACATATTCCTCATATGATTGACGTCGTGAACAGGGGACAAGATAATGTCAATATCTCAATACCTTGAGACATAAGTACTGCGTTGTGCCTTTACAAGCTGGTAGCCAATGGCAGCGGTGCCGGGCAACACACTTCCACGGTCACCCAATGAGAGATTCAACCAATCACGACGCTTCTACCATAGCAAGTCACGAGGAGATCCAACCAATCATGACGTTCCTACCATAGTGAGTAGCGAGGTGTACCCTACCCAGGAACCACCCGGTGAGCGTGAGAGCTGAGAGTGCCTAGCGCGTGTCGTTGTTTGATCTGTCATTAATGTGGCCATCCATTGTTATTATCCTCGATGAGTGATGACAAGTGATACAGTGTTGTCTAGGGATGGCGTAGACAGTGATTTGGAGAAACCAAGACCCTGCCGTGGACAAGAAAATGAGTGAGGAAGAAGTGTTTGGAGAAGAATAAAGGTGAGCTTATACGAGGTTGTGGTAAGCAGTTCACGTGCACATTGTGATAGAGTGGTGGAAGGTACAGCCTCGTTAGGTCTAGTAGGACTATTGCCGTCTGTTCTTCATTTGTACTCCTTTGTAAAAGTATATGATATATTCCAGAGTTGTACAGTTTTTAATTTCTAGTGTCCATTTAAGGGAGTCATTGTACATGTTCTTTAATAATTGTAATAGTTTGCTTGTATCCTTTTATGAATTGTAATTTATTTTACATTTCAGTAGTCTTTCCAATACATCAGTTTGCATAACGAAACCGAAGACGTATATGAAGTGAAAGAGCAACGGTCTATCTATTATTACCCCAAGGGTCTGTGGTGTGTGTTGGTCTATTTGTTATGGAACCCTTGCTGCCCCAAGGATCTGTGGTGTGTTGGTCTATTTGTTATGGAACCCTTGCTGCCTTAAGGGTCTGTGGTGTATGTTGGTCTGTTTGCTATGGAACCCTTGCTGCCCCAAGGGTCTGTGGTGTGTGTTGGTCTATTTGT
>JAXIVD010002413.1:12500-40000 GCA_036785275.1 Cancer borealis | reverse complement strand
TGCGTGGATAACCGAGAAGCGTGCCAGCAATCACGCGCCCATTTCAGTCCAACAGCTAGTAAGACGAGAAGTAGGGTGATCAACACCGTGATACCCATTCTCGTCCACCCCGGGAGTCCCGCGGCAGCGTCCTGTTGCTTCAATATTGGCTGCAGCTGGTCAATGTAGTCGTTTAGGGGTATAAGATCCAATCTATTACAGCTGGGTAGGGTGACATTAGTAACATTCATGAGAAATCCATGTTCCCATGTTGTGAAGGGGAGAGACAGAGAGAAAGGGTATGGCTTGCTATCTACTGGTTGCATAAATCCATCCTTGCAAATATATGATAAAAATAGGTGGAAACTCCTAAACAATTTGTGTTTTACACAGTTAGAGACAGATTGTTTTCAAGAAACAAATCTAATTCACAAAAATCAGTATATTTGTTATAACTGGTCCCATTGGTGGACAAATCAATAAATCATCATATTTCCTACATACATTAAAATCATCCATAAAAAAAGAATGAGTTCTTGACTCACAAATAACCAAATAATGTTTTGATATATAATGTAACAATAAAGCATCAGTATGTGGAATAGGATATGGTAAATAATCCATTTTAAGATATCAAAAGTGTCAATGGGATCACCTCTGAGGGGAATAAGTAAGTAGAAACTCAAACCATCTAATGCAGTCTTATATACAATACGAATAGCAGCTCTATGTAAACCTAAAAATTCTAGTTCATGAGGGAACAATAAACCAATGATCTTAACAGAAATATCATCTAATAATTTCAATAACATAGTGTTAGTTACAATGTGAGGAGAAATATGGTTTTCCAACATGGTCTGTAACCCAATTCTTAAATTCATATGATACTCAGACATAACACATAGCTAGTTGTACATGTAGAAAAGTTTCTAATATAAGTACTTCTTGATTTGATTCAGTTGTTGTATTATTTAATTTATTAAATATTTTTCAGTCATACTCGTAGTCGTTTCCAGCTTATCTAATGCTTGGTGTACATTTCGTTAAATCACCTAGAGTAACATTCAAATAAGAGAGTGTACATTGCGGACTCTTCTTTCTTCTTCCGTAAATTGATTAAGAGATTGCAATTTCTCGTTAATATGATTTATTTGGTCTTGTGTTGCTGTACCAAAATGAGCATTTGCAATTTATCCAATAATATTTACAACACCTCTTATATGTCTATTTCTCTTGGAATCATTTAAGTTATAACCTAAAATATGGATTAAGTAATCAATTACAGCCAAATGTAACTGCTTAAACTTCGAATCAAATCCAAAATACGTCAAATAATTAAATCACTTCGCATAATTAAATCACTTGTAAATTCATTATTTTTTACACTATCAAAATTGCGACTAATATTGATTGTAAGGTTTTCAGCTCTTTTAATGGGTTGAGTGATATCATCAATACTTATTTTAAAAGAAATATAATAATAAATTAATAATATACATTTTTATGTATATTCTATAGGTTCTTTATCCTCCTCAATTGAATTTTCTAATGCACTCCCCATTGAATTATTTACTGCATTATCCACTGAATTATCATCTGTATCCTTAGAAAAAACGGAAATAGATCTACGGGTTGAAGGCTTATTCTTGTCTCTTGTTACACCATTGTCATGTATGGGATATACTCCCTTCACATTAGGATTTAAATGTGGTGTAATAAAATCTTCATGTATAACATGTACTCTATCTGTACGTAATGTCTTTATATCGCCGGATCTAATATTTCTTTCTTTTATTACTACATCACTCACTTCTTCTAACACTCTGAATAGACCATTGTAGGCTGGTTGTAGTTTAGACGGTAACCCTTTTCTTGGCACTTGTCCTACATATATTCTGTCTCCTATTTCAAATATTATTGTCTTTGCTCTCATATTTTTTCTTTGTAACATTCTTAAACTTCCTCTAAATATAGTTGGCTTCTTGTATAAACTCTATTAGCTTTATTTGCCATTTCCTGTTTATAATCATCAATATTATACCATGTTTTCTCTTCTTTCATAATTTCAAAAGGGAAACAAGGTTCCCTAAGATACATTAAGAAAAATGGACTGTCTCGGAGGCTTCTATGAAATGCCGTGTTATAGGCAAAAATAGCTATAGGGAGCATTGTTTCTCAAATACTAACATTATCCTGCACTAAAGTGCGTAATATCTTCAATACAGTACCATTTCTCTATTACGCCATTTGTTTGTGGAAGGTATGGAGTGGTTGTTATATGTTTCATTTGCAACAACTTAGCTACTCCTTTTCATATTTCATTAACAAATTCTTTACTTTGGTCTGCAACCAAGGTCTTAGGTACTCCATGCTTACATACCACTAACTCAAAAAATACTTGAGCTACTTCCACAACTGTCCGTTTTAATCGGTTCAGCAATCAAATATCTTGTAAGCACATCAATCAATATTATACAATATTTATTTATTTTTTTATGAATTTACTATGGGCCCAAATAAATTCATGTGTACACATTCAAAAGGCATAAGTATATCCGGATAACTTTTGAGTGGTGCTGGAGTGTCCCCCAGGTCGCTTAAAGCGATTATATAGACATGCTTTGCAATAATTCTCAACATCCTTTTTCATACCGTACCAGTATGAAAACTTTTGACATCTTGCTAATGTAACTTGCACACCCCCATGCCCTGCAGGTAGCATATAATGTGCCAGTTTCAAAGCTTGATGTTTATAAGAATTAGGCAATTCACCATAATTATTTTTACTCGATCTATATAAAATATTATTATCCACAATCATTTCTTCTAAATTCAATTCTCCAACTTCCTTTTTGTGCTTACTTAACTCTTTCTTAATTGTGTCGACATCATAACCTTCCTTTAACAATTGTTGCAATTATCCATAATACTCATCTTTATCTTAAAATCTCATAATAATTGTTTCAATAATTCATAATACTCATTTTCATCTCGTAATCTCACAATAATTATTCTAGATCCCATTCTAGATACATATCTGCTTTTTCTTCTGTTACTACACATATATTTTCATTTTCCAATAACTCATTAATATCATCATTACCTTCTAGGCTATCCTTGTGATGCCTTAATCTTGAATAACAGTCAGCTACCTTATTTTCCTTACCGGGGATATATTCCACTTTAATATCACATTCAACTACTAATAATCGCCATCTAGCAATTTTACTGTTCGCATTAGAGGTATATAATAACCATACCAAGGGTTGGTGATCAGTGTGAACCAATATAAGAAATCTTAGACATAATGTCCTGTTTATTTTCAAACCATACACAAATACTAGTGCTTCTTCTTTCAAAAGTACTATAATTAATCTCAGCCTTATTTATTTTTCTGCCAAAAACGTAAGTGGTCTCAGAGTATTATATTCATCCCATTGTCGTAGAACACCATCAATTGCAATATTAGAAGCATCCGTGGTAACATTAAATGTTTTTTTTTTTTTTAAATCAGGAAAAAAAAAGTGTTATTTGCTCTGACAATACTCTTTTCAGTTTAACAAATGCTTGTTTAGCTTCATTATTCCATTCTATGTATTGATATATATTTTTTGTTTTTCGTCCTGTGACCTTCTGTAAATTTATTTAAGGGAGCTGCCATCCCAGCATAACCTTGTATGAATTTTCTATAGTTAGTCACCCCCAGAATGACTATAATTCTTTTACTTTTATGGGGTGTGGACATCTTATTTACTGCTTCTATTATATTTGGCTTAGGTTTTAATTCCTCTGCGGAGATGATATGTCCTAAATATTTTACACTTGACGTAAAGAAAGTGCATTTCATTAAATTTACTTCTAATTTTGATTCCTGGCGTCTAAAGAATATCCTTTCAAGATTATCTATATTATCCATCAAATCTGTACCTTGAATTATAATGTCATCTAAGTATACATGTGTATATGGCCTGTCAAGCCTATTAATACTTGATTTATTATTCTACAGAACGACATTGGGCTATCTTTCAAACCCATTGGCAAGACATTATGTTCGTATAACCCTTCAGGTGTTACAAAGGCAGTTAAGGCTTTACTGTCTTCTGTAGGAGAAATTTGATGAAAACCTTACTTTAAATCTAAACATGAAAATATTTTTCCCTTACCTAAGTTATGAAGAATATTAATTATGTTAGGTAGGGGGTATGAATCATTCATTACATGAGTATTTAAATTCCTGAAATCTATACAAAGCCTTAATTTTCCATCCTTTTTTTTTTATATTACTGATACCAAAGGTGACTGAAAAGACGATCTTGAAGGTCTTATTATTCCATGTTTTTCCATTATTTTAATTTGTTCTTTTAACTTTTCATGGTAACAAACTGGAACAGGGTATGGTTTTCTAGGTTTAGGGGTTGACTCTAGTTTGATAGTGTGATAACAAAATGGAATTACACTTGGAGAATCATCATCGTTTGCAAGGACTGATGGATATTTCATAATAAGTCACTTTAGGATCTTATTTCCATTACTGTTTACAGGAAACATGTTATCTATTGTCTGAAAAAGAAATTTTTGTTGTTCCTCCTTAATTTTTTCTGTTATGGTATTCACATTATAACACTGATCAACTGGCAAATATTCCTTATTACATGGCTGAACAAATCCTAAGGTTCTCCTTGGTTCTCGCTCAATTTTCTCATTAGTCACATTCATATACTGTATAATGAATCTAGATTTTTAATTTTCTCTATCAGATTCTAATTTCTCTATTCCCGGACATAATACGTGAGATCCAACATTTCCTACTACTGGCTCAAAATAGCTATATCATAATCCACTTGACAGGTCTCTAGTACAATAAAACTTATATTTTCTCAAAAATAGTTGTATAATAATCCACTAAACTGGTTTCCAGTTCTATAAAACTTATATTTTCTCCTTCTAATACTGTTGCATCTGCTACAGAACACTTGCATTTACTATTCTCTATAATTTCTTTTCGTGGCGTTTTTATTTTCTTTCGGTATATGCAGTGCATGTTCTAATGGTATTTCAACTGTATTTAATTATTTCTTTCAATATAGAGCTTCAGTGGGTTAGTCTGAAATTTCACATCGTACCTTTTCATAAAATGCCAGCCTAATATCAATTGTGAAGTTAATTATCTTTCTTCATTAATAATTAATTCATGAATATAATTTCTTCCTCCTATTTCTAGTGTTAATCTTGTTTTTCCTGCAGTGTTCATAACATTTCCACTTGCGTTACGGATTGTGGTTAAATCTTGAATTATTTTAATTTCTCCTAATGTTCTCGCTAATTCAGCTCCTATTATAGAGACTCCTGCTCTAGTAACAATTAATGCTAATTGCTCCTTACCAATTTTATCTCCTAGTTTCTCTTAAATAAATACGTGGCCTGATTTTTCATTCACCGCTCCTATAACTACCATAGATGAATCGGCACCTAAAATTATGACCAAATCGATGACATCTGAGGCTCGACAGTGTTGCGTGTCGTGACTGATTATCTCACATCTCTGACAATAAGTCTCATTTCTTCCTGTTGGTATCTGATAGACAGGCGTTTCCTGTGAGGTGATGGAATTTACTGGAATATCCTTACTCATTTCTTTCCTTATTGCAACATCCGTAAGCTGAGGGCTTGGATGTGAGGCTACATATTTTAATGCCTTTTTATAGACAGTCAAAGGAATTTTCATATCAGCTTCTGTTAAAATATTTGAGAAGTCTTTGGGTAATGCATTTATAATAATGGAAACAAACATATCACTATAAACTTCCTTGCCTGTAGGCTTAAGTGATTCTAACTGTTTAACAATGCCTTCAATTCTGATGTAGAGTTCAGTTAATGTCTCTTTCGGTCTACGAGTAACAGATGACAACTCGTGCATAAGGCTTGGTTCACTGCCTCCACAAAATACGGTGATCCGATAATCTTATTAAAACTCTTCCTTTCATTATCTGTAATTTCCTCTACAATATCATCCTTACTAAAATAGGTGCTGGTGCTGCCAAGTGATTGTGTTTGAGCCATTTCTCTTAGGTTTTATTGCAACACAAGATCAAAAGTTAATGTGGTTTTATTCTCTGAACCTCAATATTTTTTTTTTCTTCAAAACTGCTTGGTTTTAATAATCCAGGATTAATGCGTCTCATATAAGTCACAAAGAATCATACAATTTCAAACTAGGTTGAAATTGCAAAGAAAATGTTTTTTCTTTTTGTCTTCAATTTCACGATTGCTTGCAATCTATTAATCCATCTAACAATTTATACAATGTTGTAAAATCAATCTAACAACTTATGCAATGTTGCAATTTCTGCAATGTTGCAGTTTCTGCAATGTTGCAATTTCTGCACTGTTGCAATTCCTGCAATGTTGCAATTCCTGCAATGTTGCCATTCCTGCAATGTTGCAATTTCTGCACTCTTGCAATGTTACAATATAATCAATGTTGCACTATATGCAATGTTGCAATATAATCAATGTTACAATATAATCAATGTTGCAATATCATCAATGTTGCAATAAATCCCACCGCTGCCACCAATTTCGTTGCTCATTATTGCAACGTTTTCGTGTTCTGTTAATCAACTTAAACTTTGGTCACGGGGTTACAGAACACTAACTTCTAAAATGTTTGTCATTAAAAATCTTTCCGTTTTCTATAAATTTAATTAAGAAATAATCTTCCCTTGCACCTTTTGTCATATAATAACATCATCCTATCTTCTTGCTTTGACACATACATAATAAAGCACATAAGTAGCTCTTCTAATTTCTTTCCTTGCTCCTTCTGTTGTATAGTAACATCATCCTTCCTCCTTACTTAGACACAAACATAATCAAGCGCATAAGTAGTTCTTCTAGGAGCTTATAAAAGTATTCATAATCATGGAGCAACACATAATAAGAATAATCACGGAGCAATACATTTTAAAGTAATTACGGAGCAACACATAATAAAAATAATCACGGAGCAATATATTTTAAAGTAAACACGGAGCAATACATTTCAAAGTAAACACGGAGCAATACATTTTAAAGTAATCACTGAGCAACACATAATAAAGTACAAATCCTACATAAAATCAAATCCTAACACTAACATCCTACGGCTGCTTTTAAGACTGCATTAGAAGAGAGCTTCCACTTACCCCAATATCCCAGCCCCATTGGGAGCTGAGTTGGGTGAACCTCCTCCTAGTAAGTCAGGGTGAATCTGCCTTCTAATACAGCCTTTCTTATTTTCAAAATCTTGGCAGTTACCTATTTTCTCCAGTCACAGCGACTGTGAGTTCCTAACTTTCAAAATGTAAGGCTATGTCTCTTAAGCAATTTTCATAAAGTTCTGTCTCTTTCGATTCCATAAAGTTTAGTTCTACAACGGCTGGCACTCAACCGACTTTTCCCTTGTGCCTTTCCTCACCGTTCGTCAAAGACACTTGAAACTTTCTCTTTCTCCCCTCCATGCCCAACATCTGGTTTATGGCTAAGGGGTCCCCCTGGTACCCTCTGTCCTTCTCTGTTTATCTCTGTTTATCCACTGTACAACACAACTTTGTGTGTCGACTCACGACATATCTGCTACACAATTTGTACTATTTTCAGCCCTTGGGCTGCAATTTACCCCTAATAAACCGTTTATTATTATTATTATTATTATTATTATTATTATTATTATTATTATTATTACTATTATTATTATTATTACACACACACACACACACACACACACACACACACACACACACACACACACACACACACTGGTGCTGGTGATGATGATGGTGATGGTGGTGATGATGGTGGTGGTGATGGTGATGGTGGTGGTGGTGGTAGTGGTGGTGGTGGTGATGATAATTGTGATGGTGGTAGTGGTGGTGATGGTGATGGTGATGGTGGTGGTGGGGGTGGTGGTGATGATGGTGGTGGTGGTGGTGATGGCGGTGGTGTTAGTGGTGGTGGTGGTGGTGGAGTTGGTGGTGGTGGTGATGTTGGTGATGGTGGTGATACACAAGCAGTAAGATACAGTTGAAGGAAATAAAGATAGGGACGTGTGTGTGTGTGTGTGTGTGTGTGTGTGTGTGTGTGTGTGTATTCACTGTCACAGTCTGCTGCTGGTCTCTTTCAAGACAGCCGGCCGTCCTCCTATGGAAAGAGCTCAGAGCTCATAGTGACCAATCTTTGGGTTGGACCGAAATCACTTCACACACAACACACCGGGACAGCGAGGTCACAACCCCTCGACTTACATCCCGTACCTACTCACTGGTAGGTGAACAGGGGCTACACGTGAAGGGAGACACTCCCAATTTTTTTCCGTCCGCCCAGGGGATCGAACCCTGGCCCTCTCGGTTGTGAGCCGAGTGCGCTAACCACTATGCTAGCGGACCGTGTGTGTGTGTGTGTGTGTGTGTGTGTGTGTGTGTGTGTGTGTGTGTGTAGGCAAAGGCTTTACAGCTTACATGGCAATAAAAATTAAAAGCAGTACATTATTTCAAACATGAACTCTCTCTCTCTCTCTCTCTCTCTCTCTCTCTCTCTCTCTCTCTCTCTCTCTCTCTCTCTCTCTCTCTCTGTCTCTGTCTCTGTCTCTGTCTCTGTCTCTGTCTCTCTCTTCTCTCTCTCTCTCTCTCTCTCTCTCTCTCTCTCTCTCTCTCTCTCTCTCTCTCTCTCTCTCTCTCTCTCTCTCTCTCTCTCTCTCTCTCTCTCTCTAAACAGACAATTGATGCTTCTATGATCATAATAAAGTACACAAGCAGAGTATTAATGAGTATATGAGCATAAAGTACATAAGGAGTATCAATACTTCTATGATCATAAAGTGCAGCTAAGAAATGTAGGTTGTGAGTTTGATCCCTGACTCACGGCAGCTTCTTAGTCATAGGGGTAACACAATTTCGTTGACCCTAGCAGAACTATATATGGTTTATAGCTACCTAGTTCAGAGAGTTTATCTAATCACCTTTACATATCCCTGCTAACACCTAGGCGAGTGGAAATGCGAATAGTCAAAATATTTACTATCTCCATTTATGACTATCTAGCTGGAGGGAAACTATTATATTTTTTCCCTTTATTCTACCCCACGAGCTTTCATATGCCAACCTACTGCAGATATATTGACTAACAAGGATGCTGACAACCTGCTCTAACCACTATCAACACCACGCCACCATTAATCATGGAAAAAAAATTAATAACATAAATTACACTCAACAGAACATGTAATGGCGGACACCAGGCAAGGAAGGCACTTTAATAACATTCACCTACTGTCTCCTTGGCGTGGTGGTGACTCCTTGCTTCACCTCGTGGTCCTTCAGCACTACTTGGTCTCCGTCCAGCTCACTGTGTTCACTAAAATAAGCATTAAAACCGTAGGAAAAACTGTGAAAACCAAGCGTCACTCCACCATTCCCGCCTTCGTGATACCAACCTGCCACTTGGTGACCTGGGATGGTGGCGTGAATGGCGGTCTGCTATTCTGTACTGTAAATAGTTATCACATGTATTATGATTCAGTGGATTTTCTTAGCATAGTTAATGGATTTAACATATAATAGTGTTTTTTTATGCTCAAGATATATGTTTTAACTTTTATTTAGACTAACTTTTAAGCGTTGTGTAATGGTTGACACTGCTCGGTTCACAACCGAGATGTCCTTTGGGTTCGAATCCAAGGCGAGTGAAGATAAAATGGTTTTATCTTCTTAAACGCTGTAATCCCTGCTCACCTAGCAGTAAAATAGGTACCGGAGTAAGCCTAGGGTTACCTCCTGTTTGTGTGTGTGCGCATGTGTATGTGTGTGTGTGTGTGTGTGTGTGTGTGTGTGTGTGTGTGTGTGTGTGTGTGTGTGTGATATGCGTGGTATGCGCCAACATTGGTGCCTTGTGCATAAAAAAAAATTCAAACACGGTGGCGCCATATGTTGGTGTGATTTTGTAATTTTTAGGCGGCGTAGACTTTTGAAAAGGGCCTAACAATTAGTGGTTTTTCAAGTATCCTATAAAGAAACAATGTTTAGACTCTAGACCTTTGTTGTAAAATAAACTTTAGGAATCATGGTCTTATTAGTTACCGAATAAAGTATCCATGTTCTAATATTAATTGTGATGCTACAAGTTAATCTCACCTAGACCTTACTGAACGTGTCTTCGTTTTGTTATTGTTCTGAGATTAACATAGAAACTAACTCGGTTGTAAAACCCCAAGGAAATAGTGATATACCCTCAGTTTTATATCCCTAAGGTTATACTTTATTATATAAATGTTTTTACTCACACCTCACCTATAATTTTTGTATTGTGTAGTGATATAATTATCTTATGTTGGAATTGCCCCCAAATATTCAAGTTTCGTATAGTCATCCCCCAAGTCAGTTTTCTATGGAAAGAAATGAGACTCCTATACTAAAGCCATTAATATTAATTTTCCTGTAAAACTACCCTCTATAGTCTAAAATAATTAACTTAATTAGCTATCTTCTCACAAGCCTTTATTAAGAAATATGTGATATGTCCTAATGTGATGCAATAATCACGTGTTCCCGCCTGTCCATATTCGACTTAGCAAGTAATCAAATTGCTCCCATATATTATGCCAAAAATCTAATTCATTAGATTTCAAGATGATACTTGTTCCACATCAAAAATAATTTTATATAAGCTAGTAATAATTTCATATCTCAATAATCAATTAGTAAAAAGATCAAAGGTGGAACATTCTCGAAAACCCCCCCTCCCCCGCCTCTTCTCTGTTCCCGCCTCTTTCTCGGTGATAGCGTCCTCCCAGACATCTCATCCCCTCCGCACCGTTTACAAATTAGTGAATGATGCTCCCGTAAATTTCTCAATATTTGTGAAATCCAGTGCCTCTCAACATTCTTATATAGCCCATAACCTTCCCCATTAACCTGGCAAATCATTTAAACCTCTTTTGAGATCCATTATAAGTGGATGATAGTAATTTCCTTCCCTTTTAAGGAAGGACAAGTAACCTGAACCACATGGCCCCCTTTTCCCCCATATTAATATTCCATTGTGTACCATATATCTTTTTCATTGTAATATTCATGTTATAATAACTATGTACTAACTTTTGAGTTTGTGGAAAGTGAATTATGCCCAGACATCTCATCCCCTCCGCACCGTTTACAGGAGAAATATGGAGTGCTCCACCACACCTTACACACATCCCCCATTTCTCACCCCCTTCTTTTTCTTTTAGTGTAATTTATGGCTAGAAAGTCAAAGCCTATGTCAGTGGTGATCTATGGACAAAAATGTAAACCATGTGTCGCGTAGGACGGTCTGATAGACCCCGCCAGTGTGTTCAAGTTTAGGAATCTCGTGTTAATCCTCGGTGTCGGGGAGATGAAGGATTTCAATATGTAATCTTGAAGCCAATCAGTTAGCAAGGAAGTAATGATTTCACCCTCGTTTAGGAAAATACGGAGGACTGAAGATTCTTCACTGAGAGAAGGTTAATTAACTGCTCTCAGGCCCAGTCACCAAATTTCTACATTTTATAGGGTGAATTATTTAGGGAAGGGAGTCAAGGTTTATAAAAAAAATTTAAGAGGAGAGAGTTGATGTCTCGGAATGAGATAGAGAAATGCCAACTCTGTGTATATTTTTTTTTATTTCTATGTTATGAGCAGTTAAGTTTTCTGATGCCTTAATTTATTTTTTCCGGTGTAAATTCAATATCCAGCCAGTGTCATCCAAATTGTAATGTGAATAAATACCGTTAGTTAACCAAAGATTTGGCCTCGTTTCCTCATAACCCCTCCGATAGTGTGGTAAGGTAAGTGTAAGTAAGTGCTCAACACGACTTGAAAAGGATATGAAACAGATCCACGTTCCCATGTGCCTTAGCAAAACTCAGTCCACTCTACCAGGGGTATAAATTATTCCATTAATACGTCCCTTAGGTCACATAAATACTTCCCTAGTGAAAATTATTTTTCTTTGGAATATCTTAACTTCCCTTAAGGAAGTAATTAAATTCCCTGAGAATCCTCAAGTTCTTATTAAACTTCTTGAGGTGGTGGCAGCTTTTTTTTTTTTTTTTTAAACAGGGAAATAATTAACAACATCAGTGACCATTAATAAATGTTTTAGTTAATCAAAGTAACATCGGGAAAATTGCCATATAAAGTAAGTCTCGTAACCAAGGATCCTATACAAAAGGATATACAGCCCAGCATTAAAGGATGGATGACGTTCGACGGTGGCGCCATCTGATAGGATGCAGTAGTAACTAATTTTATTTTTAGGGGTGTCTTAGATATTTTTAATCATTCTGGTATTTTCCCTCCTTCCCAATTTCTGGACCACTCATTTAATTTATTACAAGGTAATAAAAACAATATATATATATATATATATATATATATATATATATATATATATATATATATATATATATATATATATATATATTTTTTTTTTTTTTTTTTTTTTAACTTTTTATTTTTATCAAGGGTTAAAACCAGATAATTTATATACCAAGCATGCAAACTACTTAAGTAATGAAAGCACCGAAAGCAAAATTTTGGTAATTGTACAGATAAGATGGATAATGCGGCAGAAATAATTTGTTAGAATACTTTGCACAAAGCAAACATATATATATATATATATATATATATATATATATATATATATATATATATATATATATATATATATATATATATATATATATGTATATATATATATATATATATATATATATATATATATATATATATATATATATATATATATATATATATATATATATATATATATATATATATATATATATATATATATATATATATATATATATATATATATATATATATATATATATATATATATATATATATATATATATATTGGATTTGGTGAAATACTGCAACCTAATTAAGATGTGATTACACCAAGAAAATATACACTCCTTTTGAGGTAATAATTTACACTATCATATGGAGAAATAAAAGTAAATAAAAAGCCATAAAGCTGCTTTACATTACATGTTGATATCAAATAAGAACAATTACCAAGCACATAGGATTAAAACCAGCCAAATAATTACATCCCATACATGTAAACTACTGCAAGCATAATTTTGAAAGTTTTACAAACAAGAACGATATTGTTCCACAAATAATTATTAGATTAACTTCCACAAAGGAAAAGCCAGAAAAGATATTGCATATATTAAGATATTAGAAACCAAATTGTGATGTGATTAAACTAACTGCAATATAAACACCATAGCATTTAGGTGATAATCAACACCATAATATAAGATTTTGTGCAATTATGGAAATCAAATAATAAATATATAAAGCCATAAAGCTGCCTTACATTACATGTTGAATGTCAATCAGTTAACACACATGCCAGACACTGCAAGGAGTACATGCATGAAAGAGGTGCTGTTAGAAGGGGAGTGCTTCAAGTAGCAAGGAGGGAGTATGTGAATAGTTAGAATTGGAGGTTCTGCCGTGGCCATCCCCTCATGGGGCACTCCCAGAGGGAACGAGGCATCAGAGACTAGCCACAATGGTGGGATGATTTAACACACCAAGCAACAAACCAGAAAGGCAGAAGCATTACATCCTAATAAAGATAGAGTAGGGGAACATGCTATTCTGTGCATATCTGCGGGCACTCATCTCCTGTCACATAAGCCTTTGAGCCTGTGGTGGCAATTAATCCGTTACGCCAGGACACAAGGACACTGTGATATCCGATATTCCACAGTTTATCTTACCCAGGTTACCCTAGGTACCCATTTATCTACCAACCCTTTTGGGAGGATGAACAAGTGGGTGTGCTGTGTGCCAACTGTTTTCATCTGGGATTAGACTTGGGCCAGCAGATTCATTGTCAGACATGCTAATCACTGCACCACTGAGGCACAGTACATCTTAGAGGATGTCATATGTATAGTATTAATGGCACAGCTGGCATTGTATATCATAATGAAAGGCAAGTACAAAGGCAGTTGACAAATATTTCATGCAACAAGCTTCCAAAATAAATACTGTTTACGGCAAAAAGTACCACAACTTTTACCATAACTATATCTATATATCTATATGTATCTATATCTATATCTATATCTATCTATCTATCTATCTATCTATATATATATATATATATATATATATATATATATATATATATATATATATATATATATATATATACATATACATACATACACAGTATACTGATACATACATTAGTGCACAAGTTCCAAACATGACATGACATATCAAAAGGCAGGTTAAGGTGAATAACTTATAATATTTCTTAGATCAAACAAGCCAAATTAACATAGAAATTAAAAAAGAAAAAAATTCAAATGCTGTAAGAAGTAAGAGATAAAAAACAACATGGTGTAATAAGTATAACGGTGTTATACTAAACCCATTACAATAACATAGATAACATTCATTCAGCACTATGTAATGCCCCAAAACAATGTTACAAAAAGCAGAAACTTAAATTATATGAGCAAGTGATTACAGAAATTATAGCTCAAGGCAGTGCAAGCCTTTCTGACAAAGCAATCCAACACACCATGCACACAAGGCAGTGCAGGCATTTCTGACAAAGCCATCCCACACACTATGCACACAAGGCAGTGCAAGCCTTTCTGACAAAGCAATCCCACACACCATGCACACAAGGCAGAATATTGGCCATATTTCCCTGTTCTAGCAATACCTTACTGTGTAATCAAGGCCATTCCTGTAATTTCTGTCCAACATAACTGTTGCACTCAAAACTTCAATCATGTAGTCTCTATACAAACTCACCCTCATTACATCTCCAAACCTCCTCAATGTAACACATTTCCACTAATCACACCATTTCCTTTAAAATTGCACCCTTGCAGGTATATTATGATATAGGCCGTAATCCAAAATTACAACCAAATATATAAAATAAATAGAGTAAATTATTTAATAACTTACGTTTCTTGTAAGACCGGTGTGAGGGTGTGAGGATGACCTAGTGTGAGGGTGACCTTGTGTGAGGATGTGAGGGTGGCCTGGTGCTGCCCGTCAGATGCAGAATATTCTGTAAAAATTACATATATTACTTATTGTGTCACCTGTTTTCACGGTATAACGCATTTCCATATCCATTAAATTTTTTTTTATTGAATGCTAGTCAATACTGTTGTAAGAGTTCTATCTTTTTTTTTAACACAAGATAAAAGTGTTACTTTTGGCCTCCCTTCCCCTCCACTCAAAACAAAATGCAAGTAATAATCAAAAAGTTCAAGACAATACTTTTACATTTGTATTAATTTCAGTTTACATTTTTTTGGTAACTTCTATTTCTAGTGTGTAGTGAATCACACTCACAACAAACAGAAACAAACTACTGAAAAAATATTACAAACATACAAACATTCATGATACTAAATGTTGTACCTTGTATGCACATGAACCGTGAAGGCAATGGTTCTACACCTAGAGTATTTGCACCCCTCAACGAGGTAGACAGGCTCGTAGGGGATGCAGTTATGCTGCCATTATCCATGGCTCTTTGGTAATGAGGCACTCTGGTCATCTTGAGAGAACGAAGAGTGAACATTTTGTGAAGCAGGTGTATGTGTGTGAAATTGAGGTTGATAGGAGTAGAGTAATGACAGTTGTAAGATGGGAAGATAGAGAAAGATTGGCTCAGTAATGTCAAAATCAAAAGTGATGGGTGAGTTCTTACCTGCATCATGATGCAAGTGAATGGTCTCCTTCACCTGAGTGGAAGTGTGGATGGCAGACGGTGAAGGAGGATTTTCATGGTTGTCTCAAGAGATGGAAATGACACACACTTCAGTGTCATTCCACTCTATAATATTGACATCATATTAGAAGGAGAAATCTAATTGCTCAGGATCAATAGCAATAAAATAGACATATAGTTGAAGAAATAAAAATAAATGATACTACTAATAATTGTATAACCATACCAACACTGACATAAGGGATTGAGATGTACATGTGGAATGAGGGCTTACAATTAAGGATACACAAAAGTAAGAATGCAAATGCAATCATGAAAATATATGAGTTAGATGACATTATCCATGAAGGGAATCTGGAAGAAAGAGATTTAGATTGCAAGAGTTGTGGACATTGAATGTAACACAACAATGGATGAAAGTTATATGATAGGACTGTGTTAGCTGTAAAGATAAAATTAAAACATTAATGAGACTGTGTATGACAATTATGTAAAGTGGTAATCGAGGTTGTTTGACACATGGTGATAATTAATTAGAAATAGCTTATTAAGAGTCTACATGAGGGTATCTAACAGTTAAGTGGATCAAAGGAGTAAATGGTCCTTGAAGGGATAGAGATGACAGGCCTGGCTTACACCCTTATACCAAGCACTCCTTCAATGCTGGGATAAACAAACACTTGTGTGACGTGGTCAACTGTATGAGGGAAGTACCTAGAGGGTAATGATGCTTCAGAGTTATAGACAGACAAATACAACATTGCAAGAGTAGCATGTGTGAAGAGAAGTAAGTTTCACTCACTGGAACTACTTGGAAGGACTTCTCAGAAACAGACTTAAACAAAACAAAAAAATTATTGTTATGAAATGCCTATGAATATAACAAATTTAATTATCAATTACTACATCCCTGGAAAAGTTACTATTGGTATCATTGGCGTTTTTCATGAATGGTAAAAGGATTAATAATATCTGTTTCATGAAGTGAAGGATCTACGCACTATAATCAAATTACAGAGTTTAACTGGTCTGTTTTGTGTTTAAAAACGTTATTTTAACTTATTGTGCTGACTGAACATTTGTAGGATTGAGTCTATGTAGTTGTAACGGCAGAAAATACATGTAACAGATAAGTACACTCATTACAGCTAACCTGCACCAAGATCTACACTAGATGAAGTGTCCTCCAGGTGACTTGGAGCACACCAGATGGAGGGATCAGGGCTAGGTACATTTTGGTGGTCCATCTTTTCAAAATTTTTCCACAAAGGCAGCCATTCCATTTTGACTCAAAATGGTCCCCGCAGATGACTTGTCTCTGCAATTAATGCCCATTTTAGAATTATAACCAATCAGACATAGGTGTATGCAGAGTATTACATTGCTGGGAAAATTACTACATGCAGCCTGAAAATATGCAATTGTATATAGCTTCGTGGCAACATATAACAGTTTTCCTCAAACAAATTGTAGTTTTACATTCAGTCAGAAGGTCATAGAATGTTGGTTGAAAATTTTATATTCAAATCTGGGTGATCTTTAAAATGTTCATCTTATTTTACGATTCATACATTTTCAACTCATTTTACATATCACTACCCATTCTTGCATACCTTCTGGCATCCTTGGGAAACACATGAAGTCTCACATGGGGGTGAGTCTTCTTATTTTTGCCACAAACACAGCAAGATCTCCAGTCAGGCCTTGGCGACATCTGAATTTGCAGGTCCAACTGTGGTGGGGCGGCCGTAGCTCCGCCCACCCAGGATCAGGGTTGCCAACTGGCATTTTTCACTGCCAAATTTTACAATTTTTGGCAGTAAAACGAGTGTTTGTCAGTGGAAAATGATAACTTGGCAGTTTGGCAGTAAAACATTTTAATTTGGCAATCAATAAACCAAGTGAGAAGCCATATGAAGAACTTGCAGATTATGCTTTGCACTGCTTGACGACACCAGTGAGTAATGCAGTTTTGGAGAGAATTTTCTCCCATGTAACTGCAGTGAAGACAAAAGTTCGTAACAAAATTAATTTGAAAATGTTAGTCAATTCTGAGAATACGTACAACGCTAATAATGTCGGGGAAGTGTTGTAAGGACATTGTAATAGCTGGAGACATGCTGGACAAGTTTACCGTGGATATGTACGAGCATGCAAGAGGTGGGAATGTACCACCTGATGATACTGATGTCTTGGATGCTTTATACAAGTCTACGTAATCAATCAAGGTAAGTAGAACTATTGGAATTAGTTCAGTTTTATATCGAGCTATGATATGAGAACATGTGTGCTGTATAGTTCAATTTTTGCCTTATATGTATGCATCAGGATTTGTAGAAGTTTGGCATTGAAATTCTTAGTTTGGCAGTAATTCTGAACAAATTTGGCAATAATACACTCACGGGACTTGGCAACCCTGCCCAGGATTTGTTTTGATTGACGGCAGCGCCATCTAAAAGGATACAGCTGCAAAACACCTTCCTCGGCAATCTGCATTGGATTAGCATATCCTTCTGTAAATGATCCTTGGTCAGAATATAGCCTCTAACACTTACACAACAATTATCTAATGTACGGGAAAGTTTACATCATTTACAGAGCAATAGTTTCCAGTTACAGAACCAGTATTTACCGATGGAGCAGCTGCGTTAAAGCACAATGCCACTGCCGCTGCATAAGGATAAAGTGCCACATAGCTACAAGGTCAATAACAACTGATTAGCCAAGGCACCTCTTTCTGCGAGATTGCAATATAACCAGTTGAAAAAAAAGAATAAACAAATAAAATAAATAAGAAATAAATAAAAGAAAGGCTACTTGTTTACACATACACAATATGAACCACCAAAAACAGCGTGTTACACCAAACAATTACATAACATACTTTGTCTCCCATAACAAACTCAACTCATACACTACCAATCTATGCATACTGATAAAAGTCACTACCAGCTAGAGACTAGAGATGCAATGATTACTGCAATACCACTATTAACATAACTACAACTCATTAAGTGGTAGGAGGAGGAGAGGACAACTTCCATCCAACAGCACACAATAAATAACACACAATCTGTTACCTTCTGTGATCACCACCAAACACAAAGATCATCTGCACCTATCCTGCCCTTGCCTCACCCTTCCCACAACACAACACAACACACTCCCTCTCCCCCAACACTCCCCGTTCATACTCCCTCTCCCCACAACACACCTCTTTCACACTCCCTCTTTCCACAACACACCCCTTCACACTCCCTCTACACTTAGCGTCACAAGCTGCTGTGCTTCACTCATGCTTCTTACACCAAGCTCTACTTATTCCCTCTTAACTATCTTAAAAACACACAATTTTCCTTAATCTCCACTCTCTGATAAAAAAAAACATTTACTAATTCTTAGTCTTAAAATTCTTCTTATTTCACTATTTCTTCCCTCATAATTTTAATTTTCCAGGAGATATGACTCCTATGGAAATAGAAAATAATTGTGAATACTTGTGAGCTGAACAAATTTATTATAAATTCTGAACTTAGACCCTCATCTAACTTTCCTTCTATCATTTTTTTCCACAGTTAACAACCATATGCATTACGAGTTACAGGTTATAAAGAACACAATAGTAAATATTAGTTGAGCAGCACATAGAATAGACTAATATCCACACCTGTGCTTTCCCATAGCCTGAAACCCAAAGCATCAATCATAACAAGCTACAATAAATGTGTTGTCTTAATACAAACTCACTGCCTCGTGTGTCACCTTAACTTCCATCTGAACAGCCTGGCAGCAGCCACACCCAATTAAGCCAACCATCACACCAAGCCAACCACCACACCAAGCCAGGTTATCACAGTCACACCACACACACTACTTCCAACCCTCAACCACCTGTCCACCACCACCACCACAACACTTGCTACCACAACCAAGTTGTTCATCATAATCATACATCACTACAACACCAACTAACAGAGTTGTTGAGATTAATTTTGAGTCAAGAACTGGACTATTTTTGCATAAATTTCAATATTTTCCAAGTTACTGTATACTGAAGCAATAGTCAGTTACTTTTTCTCATTATAAGCAATTTGGTACATCTATCCAGATCAGCAATCAATGACAGGATCTTTATCTAGCACATCACTGTTCAGGCTCAGGTTTGGTCAAGGAATCATTAGGAAAATAAGATGACTTCATAACTTACAGTCAACATGATACAAAGTCTGCAGGTTGCACCACAATCAAGAAAGGTAGTTTATATTGCAATGAATTCTGCATATCTATTAGGAAAATGATGCATTATCTTGATGAATATTTTCCTTCATACCATAAAATTATGTTGATAAACTTGAAATCTTTGTGATGTAGTATAAAGTATAATTGAGCTCCATCCATTGAATCTTAGTGCCCATGCTATGCTTAGGAGGCTTTAATTAAAGCCAATTGCCTTAATTCATTGGATCCTAATTGGGTGACTATGGACTTAATTAATGAGTACTTTCTATGAGATGCCGGTAAGTCTGTTCAACTTATAAAAATTATTTGATGCAGACCAGTAACATAAATACAACAACCCTGCAGACAACCTCGTCTTTATCACATTCACACTCATACCACACTACAACATACAACATACAACATAGGCCAGGCCACAGCTACACCCAAGCTACAGCTACACTACAGCCTCCCTTTGTTTCCGTTCCAAGTGTGTGTCCGGCCTGGGTGTCCACAAGGCTCCGAGGACATGACTCTCAGAGCATTAACGTGACACAGACAACAAATTACAAAGTAACTACAGATCCCTGCAAGAAATACTATACGTACTATTATACACATACACACCTTATCATCAATATTCTGAAGAGAGAATTCATGATCTGATAGTTTCTAAAAAATATTGAGCTTATCTACTATCATTCTAGGTATATAAATCACACCAGAGAGATATTTTTTCCTCAAGAACAACATTAACATTCCCCCCGTGAGGCCATAACTAAATCGACATGAGATCTCACTACATCTATATATATATATATATATATATATATATATATATATATATATATATATATATATATATATATATATATATATATATATACGTATATATATATATATATATATATATATATATATATATATATATATATATAATATATATATATATATATATATATATATATATATATATATATATATATATATATATATATATATATATACATATATATATATATATATATATATATATATATATATATATATATATATATATATATATATATATATATATATATATATATATATATATATATATATATATATATATATATATATATATATATATATATATATATATATATATTGTTGCGGGCCCTTCCCCGCGTGAAGTGTTAGAGACATGTCTACGTGACATGTCTGTGGGTTATGCCTTTTGTGTTTGGAGAGACGCGGCGAGTCATGGCTGCTAGCGTGGCAGGAGGGAAGACGAGAGAGAGAGAGATAGCGAGCATCCGTGGTGAAGAGTTGCCAGCGAGAACAATAATGAGAGGTTCTGTACGTTTTGTTCACTTTAACTCTTTCTTCCTCGTTCTCCAAATTTTCCTGACTTTCCTTCTGTTTTCTCTGTTTTGCAAAGTATCTTGTCATATGCTTTGTTCATTTCCGCTTTTTCTCATATGAGTGTTATCTCTCTACGTTGCTTATGAGCGGAGCAATGATTTTATGAAAGAAAGTATTTATTAGACTATGAGTCGAGACGGAGCGGTGTGTGAGAAACACGGCGCGCCGGTCCTACGAGTTGGCATCTCTGTCTGGGTAGATGGGCGCTGAGATGCCGTGAGAGAGTCTGTTACCCGCTAGCCGCTATCAAGAACACATCTCCGCTCGCTCACTCTCCTCAATTTGGCATTATTCCGTGTGTAACCTCCTCATATTTAAGGGAGTACGTTTTACGATTGGCCTGTTAGATAAATGGTAATTTGCATAGCTAGACAGTAAGGCCCTGTCTATACGAGGACCAGGTTACCGTGCCAAGAGTGAGAACAATGAGTGTGTGGTTGTATAATTACTATCTAGCTGGCGGTGAACTCCACCTAGGTGTTCATTGTCCAGAAACTTCTCGCAAAGAGGTTCTGGACATTGTCAGACTTTTGAGTCTGGGAAAGTAGTTACTGCGTTGTCTGCTTTGTCGGCCTTATCTTTGTTGTCCTAATTGAGAGAGAGAGAGCCTATTATCTGGGGCCTCTTGTTTGATAACACAGACGAGGAGTAATCCCGTCTTAGTGTTAAGGTATTACGACTCATATAACGCACTGTACGGAGTCCCCTCGCGGGAGGCTATTTTGCAGGGTGTTAATTGAGTCGAGAGGAGTTATTATTCAACCAGAAGTGGGTGGAAAGACACCTTGTGGGCGGTATTCTGGTTGGAGCGATAGCTCCTTGTCTATGCACTGAAATCTCGTGCTCGCTGTAAGTCTCTTTAGAATGTAAGGTGGAGAAGGTGTTTACGACTGGGAGATTCTTTGTTCTTTGGAGGGTTAAAAGAACTGGCGACCTCTTAACGTTAACGGAGTGGTTGTATGTGCTGTGTTTGGGGGCTAAGAGTGCACAGGTTCCTTAACCAGGCACATCTTGTTTATAGCCTAGTTGTCCAGCCACCGGCGTGTGGCCCTCGGAGTGATTAGTCCAACGGGATAGTCGACTTTCCTTGTCCTTTGGTGGGTTAAAAGGACGTATAAACATCAGCCCTACAGTTTGTACACGCCCGTAACGTGGTTGTGACTGGGTTGTTCATAAGTGGACACCCGGCATTAGGGGCATAAGAACCGTGTCCTTACGGTGTGACCGTAACAAAATTGCCGACCCCGCCAGGATTCTAAAGAATTACAGCGAGTAGGAAAACAGTGTTAGTGTGTTGTTAGTGTGAGCCCACACACACTGTGACAATGGAAGACCAACGTAATGTAATTACTCCCCTTGAGGATGGCTCGGCCCGAGCCTGCCCTGTACGTGGCGTTAGTGAACCGCCATGCCTAGGTGAAGAAAGGCCTGTTAGTCCTGTTAGTGAGCATAGTACCACAGGACAATTCAATTTTGCTCAGGAAGTGCCTGAACAGCCCCTGCAGCATATAACGGGCCGTGTTGGTTCTTTTGAGAACGTGATGGGTTCAAGGAGAGTGAGCCCAGCTGCCAGTATTACTGACAACCTCCCGTCCGTCGGAATGGCGGAGGAATGGAGATTCCAACTCGAATTGAAGAGGTTGGAGATAGAAGCTGCGAACGAAGCGAGAAGGATGGAAGCAGAAGCTGAAGCGAGAAGGTTGGCGTTAGAAGCTGAAGAGAGGAAAGAAGCGAGAAGATTAGAGGGTTGAAGAGAGAAATGAAGCAAGAAGACTAGATCTAGAAGTCAGAAGGTTAGAGGTAGAGAAGCATAGAGAATTTGAATGGGAAAGATCCAGACTTGGGGCCAACTCAACTCATAAGGGAGAAGTAGGAGAGGAGAACACAGTTGAGCGCCATATGGTAAGGAGCCTGCAGCTCATTCCTGACTTTGACGAGCAGAAGGTTGCAGAATGTTTAGGAGGTTTGAGAAGAAGGTGGCTGAGTTTGGTTGGCCAGAATAAAGATGGGTTGGTCTCGTGACTAATAAGGCAGACTCACTTGTTTCCCCCCCTGTAGTTGCTTCTGTGACTCCAGCTGACTCGGAGCTGGACTGGTGTCGCCCATTTCTGTGTGGGGGCACTGTCGAAATTGACGGGAACAAGTATCCTGTCACTGTCTTGCGAGACACTGGCGCACAACAGTCTGTGTGCCGAAATGTCACCGGGACTAAGGTGACTTCTTCGAAGGCAGTGTTGTGTAGGGGCCTCAACGCTGTCGAGAAGTTTGTGACGGCTGAAGTGAAGCTGTCGTGTCCACTGATCACCACTTCGGCTCAAGTGGCAGTGGCTGAACAGCTGCCTGTGGCAGGTGTTGATTTCCTGCTAGGGAATGACCTAGCTGGAGGGAGAGTTTGGGTGCCCACCCTTACGAGAGGTGAGGCCTCTGAGGAGTCGGGGCATAGTGTGCCCGATCCTGTTGCTGTTGTCACCCGGTCGCAGACAGAGCAGGGCTACCGGAAGAGGAGAACAGTGGTGAGGAAGAAGCTACCACTCCTGGGGCCGACTGCAAGGAGGCAGGGTCACCGGTGATGGAGGACAGTGAGGAGGAGGATGTTGGGGTTGTCACCAGGTCTCAGGCTAGACGGGTGGAACCGGCTGCTACTCTAGGGGCTGAGTGCGACATAGCAGAATCACCGACAAAAGAGAGCAGTGTCTGTGAACTGGATGAGCCAGAGCCGGGCTCTCCAGTGAGTCAAGGTGTGGGGGCTGACTGCCGCGGTGCAGAGCCACCCATAGAAGCACCTGACTCGGTAGAGGTTGTCGCCGAGGGTGAGGAAGGAGTGTTGAGGGTAGAGGAGTCTTGTGCTGGTATTCCTCACTCTGCGGGGCACCTCGGAGAAAGCACCCAAGCGGTGGTGTTTCCTGGTTGTAAAGCTGTGGGTCTCGGTACTCAGTCCGGGCCCCAGCCTGGTATGTCGGACAGTTTGTTGGGGGTCACCTCCGAGGGAGGGGAGACTTCCAACTCTGCGGGGGAGTTGGAGACTCCCACCCCTGCGGAGTGTACCGGAGACAGGGAACAGGCTGTTCCCTTGTCTGGTGACTGTCTGGCGGGTGAGGCCCACCTGGAGGGCCCACCCATTTTGGCCGATGAGGAAGTGGTGGATGAGTCCACACCACGCCTCAGGCCCCGGGACAGAACCAGGGAAGTGTCGGTACCGCCCCTTCCGACAGATCCTGTGGTCCCGTCCGACCTTACTTGTATTGAGCCGGCGTTGTTCATCAAGGGACAGAAAGGGGACCCGGAATTGGCCCCTTGTTTTGCTAAGGTAGGAAAGGAGATAAGGGAAGCAGAGGAGTTTCAATTGCAGAAGGGGGTGTTACACCGCAGGTCAAGGGAGAGTGATGGGAGTGACGTTCTACAGGTTGTAGTGCCTCAGGATTTGAGGGAGGCCCTGGTGCTGTTAGCACACGAGGGACCTATGGCTGGACACCTGGATGTCCACAAAACTCTCGCCCGCCTGCGGGGCAATTTCTGGTGGCCTGGTATGGCCAGAGAGATTACTGAGTTGCTGAGGAGTTGTCACACATGTCAGATGGTGGGCAAACCCAACCAAAATCCCCCTGTTGCACCCCTGCACCCTATTCCCGCTGTGGATCCTCCTTTTACCAGGGTCCTGATTGACATGGTGGGGCCCCTCCCTACTTCCAAGGCCGGTCATAAGTACTTGTTGACCATTATGGATGTAACGACCCGGTACCCAGAAGCTATACCGGTGAGGAGTACCCACGCACGAGTTGTGCTTAAGGCCCTCCTCAATTTCTTTACCCATTTTGGTCTGCCTCCCGAGATTCAGTCTGATCGAGGGACCAACTTCACTTCAAAGTTGTTCGCAAAGATTATGACCGAGTGGGGGATTAAGCACATTCTATCTAGTGCTTATCATCCCCAGTCGCAGGGAACATTAGAGCGGCACCATCAGACGCTCAAAACTATGCTCCGGGCGTTCTGCTTGGAACGAGAGAAGGACTGGGACGAGGCGATGCCCTATGTTTTGTTTGCTGTGAGGGAAGCTCATACTGAGTCCTTAGGGTTTTCCCCCAATCAGTTGGTGTTTGGGCACCGGGTGCGCGGTCCGTTGGATTTAGTACGGAAAGCCTGGTGTGCTCCCCATTCGGACCGCCCCGAGTCGCTCTTGAAGAGCGTGTTAAGGGCTCGGGAAAGACTGGTAAACGCGCTGGAGATGGCTCAACACCATCTCGGAGCTGCCCAGAAGAAGATGAAGGGATACTACGACCAGTAGGCCAAGTATCGCACCTTTGCACCAGGGGAGGAGGTGTTGGTGTTGCTTCCTCAACAAGGACAGCCTCTTGCGGCCCGTTACTGTGGCCCTTATGTGGTTGAGAAGAAGGTGGGGGATTTAGACTACCTGGTGGCCACTCCTGATCGGCGTAAGAGGGCTCAGCTTTGCCATGTAAATATGCTGAAGCCCTACTTCCGTAGAAAGAACCAAGAGGGTTGTTTTAGTTCTGCCAAGAAGGAGGCATCTTTAGTTTTATTTTTCTGCCGTGCAGAGGAGGCCACCGAGGTACTGGGTTCAGAACCTGTAATCCCCGCGGAGCATTGGGAGCAGAACAGTGCGCTGCTCCTTGAAGAAAAGTTGCAACACCTGGGAGAGGTGCAGAAGCAGGAGATGCTTCGGCGGTTGGGAAGGTACCTTTCTGTCTTTAACAATGTCCCAGGCAGAACAAGCCTGATCCAACATGACATTGATGTGGGGGAGTCCACTCCAGTTAAGCTGGCTCCATATAGAGTGAATCCCCAGAAGCAGCAGTTGGTGGAGAAGGAGTTGGAGTATATGTTGGAGCACGGTCTGATTAAGAGGACGTAACGTATAGCCCGTGGAGTTCGCCTGTTACCCTTCAACCCAAGCCTGACGGTAAGGTCAGGTTTTGCATTGACTTTAGGAAGGTCAATACACTTACCAAGGCCGACACCTACCCGTTGCCCGGGGTGGATGAGTCAGTGGACCGTATTGGCAGGGCCACGTTTATCTCAAAGGTGGACTTGGTGAAGGGCTACTGGCAGGTTCCTCTCACGGATCGTGCTAAAGAGATAGCTAGTTTTGTGGCTAATGGGGCCGTCTATCAGTGCCAGGTGATGCCCTATGGACTTAAAAATGCCCCAGCCACGTTCCAACGTTTGATGGACCAGGTGGTGGATGGACTCCAGCACTGCTTCGTGTACATCGATGACGTGGTCATCTATGACACCTGTTGGTCGGACCACCTTGACAATGTGGAGGCACTGTTTGCACGACTCCAGGAGGCTGGGTTGGTGGTCAACTTGGACAAGTGTGACTTTGTTAAGGCTCGGGTCCAGTACTTGGGGTATGTGGTGGGCCACGGCTACATCACTCCTCCCGAAGCCAAAGTGGAGGCGATCAGGCGGTTCCCCGCACCGACCTGTCGCCGCGCTCTGCAGAGGTACCTCGGGGTAGTAGGCTACTACCGCCGATTTGTGCCAGGGTATTCCACCTTGCTGGCACCTTTGACTGATCTCTTGCAAAAGGGGAAGAAGTGGGTGTGGAGTGAGGCGTGTGAGAGCGCCTTCTCCCAAGTAAAAGACCTCTTGTGCGGTCAGCCAGTTTTACGGGCTCCGGACTTCACCAGGCCTTTTCCTTTGGCGGTCGATGCCAACCAGGCCGGGGTGGGCGCAGTTCTCATGCAGCCTGACGAACACCAAGTGAATCACCCTGTCTGCTACTTCTCTAAGAAGTTTACTTCCGCCCAAAGGAACTACTCTGTTATTGAGCAAGAGTTACTGGCCATTCTTTCGGCTCTGCAGCATTTCGAAATCTATGACCCGACCTATGGTCCCCTAGTCACCATCTCTTCTGACCATGGTCCTTTGCAATTTTTAGACAAGTTTAAATTAAAAAATGTGCAACTCACTCGGTGGAGTCTACTCTTGCAGGAGTATAACCTAGAAGTCCGCCACATTAAGGAGGTAGACAATGTTGTGGCCGATTGTTTGTCGCGAGCTAGTGAATGACTCAGACAGCTTAAAAATTTTATAAGTCTGTAAGACTTACAAAATTTTTCCTTTAAGGGGGGCGTGTTGCG
>JAXIVD010002412.1:0-60494 GCA_036785275.1 Cancer borealis | reverse complement strand
GATCACTGATCCATTGTCATTTGATGATGCTTCCGCCATGTGGACAAGCCCATCTTTGTCTTTCCAGCCATGCACTGGATAAATTCCTGCAACCCGTAATACATAAGAACTTCTGAACTTTGTCTTCAAAACTAACACCATATATATGAGAAACTTTCAAATTGCCACCACCAAAAATTAAGTGACAATAGCAAATGATGGGAATAAAAACCATGCATCACAGTAACACATTTTTGGTGATGAATTGACTGATAAAAGCAAGATGGTATAATACATATGTCATAAGACAAACAAGTGACATTATTTACCTTTAACAGATGTGTGAGCCTTGTTGCCAGTGTTCACATTGAGAAAAGCACCAGTACCAAGGCTGACCTTCACGTCACCACGCTCAAAGCCACAAGACCCAAACAGTGAGGCTCCTTGATCAGACACCTGCAATAAGCACATTTTTTTCTTCCATATCAGTTCAATTTTATATGCATTATTCCACCTTAAATTGTATGAACTATCTTTAGGTCAATGTTGCCAGCATGTGGGTAAAGGCTTGAAAGATTGAGAAGATTAGACTGGGCAAGTATGAAGAATATGGACAAAAGAGAGTAGAACCTCTAGACTCTAGAGTCTATACTCTCTTTTGTACATATTCGTCATACTTGCCCAGTCTAATCTTCTCAATACCTTGAAGCCTACTCTGTGGTCTCTCTTGTCTTTTTATCCTCTGTAGCAAAGAATGTGACCATTCATCCATCCTCCTCCTACCATTAATTATCCTCATAAACTTCATTGATTAGCAATTACTCTCGTTAACTCAATTTCCTCCTTTGACACACTCTTTCAAACTCTTCTATCAGTTGTTTCAACAACTTAAAATTAGTCACCAGTGCAGTATTATCCACAAACAGCAATTTGAAGTCAACAAACACCAGACATAAACATCTATCAAACATTCTCATTGTAATGGCCACCACAACTACTGCCACCTCGTTCATCAGTCAGCCATCCTTCCCCTCCCTCACCCTCTCTATTGGGTCGGGGAGTACATACTCCACTATCTTGTTTGTCCGGGACAACTGGAATACCACTCTGAACAGCCTGTGAAGGACTCACCAATAACTGCTCGTTCATCCACTGCCTAGCATCTTCCACTCCCTCAGTTCCTAGGGAGCAGTATCCTTACGTAGTTTACGTGGGAGGATTGGTGTGCCGTTTGGATAGACAGCTCTCAGCTCTTGCTCTGTCAACATCTCCTAGCTGCTCTCGATACCTGAAAGCTCCTCTAAAGCTTGGGGTCCCTTCAAGAGTATGCCTTTCATTGTATAAGCTGCCATACAACGCTTCATGATTCCCTTGACTTCGCCCTGACTGCCTAGATACAGTAGCTACAGTCCGGCTGTTTGGTCCAAGGGGAGACTGTTGCTGGTGAGTGGGTGCACTTCGACCACATACCCAGTTGAGGCATTTGTTCCACAGGGGTCAATCTTGGGCCCTGTCCTGTGGAAAATCTACTTCAATGACCTCCTGCAGTGCCTCCCCGTGGCATCGATTTATGTTGATGACTGCACTCTCTCCTACAGCTACACCAGAGAGGAGGCTGTGAATGTGATCGATGCCACTAATTGTCAACTAGGTGACATCCTAGCCAGGGCCAGCAGGTGGCAGGTCAGGTTTGCAGCTGAGAAAACCCAGGCCATCCTCATATCAAGTTCATATTAGTTCAGGCTGCTTGTAAGGTAGCCGAGGTTTAGCAAACACACCCTTGCTATCCAGGACTTTGACCGCCACCTGGAGAGCATGGCCCGCAAAGCCTTCCTTAGGGTGACACTCCTGTGCCGAGTAAGACACCTTCACAAGCTGAGAGCCTCATGAAGCTGTACAAGATGCAGATGAGGCCTGTCATGGAGTACAGCCCCCTTACCTGGATGGGTAGTGTCCAGAGCCACCTCTCTCTGCTGGATAAGGTGCAGAGGCAGGCTGCGCGTCTCATAAACGATGCCAAAAACCAGACGCAGCGACACCAACTTGACCAGCAGCAGCAGCAGTGGCAGCGACCACCACGAAATCTGTAGCCTAACTCTCCCCACAGACAACTGGACACCTTACAGCACCGGAGGAGTGTTTTGTGCTCTCACAATGCTGCACAAGGCCTGGGTGCAGCACACCCTACATCTTGCCGCCCTTCTGGTCCCTTGAAGGAGGAGTGAGCGCACTACGGGAGTGGTAGTGCCTGACCTCCTCCTCGAAGTCTTGCACAGCAGGATGTCAGAGGGTCTTCACGTGTACCACAGCGGTGGTGTGGGACATTTTCACTGCCAACGTGGACATTGAACCTATGTTCTCGCACCAGATGAAATCTGCCGTTCATACCTGTCTTTTAACTTATCCACCCTGACAGTGACAGTGTAGTGGAGATGAAAGTGATGCCTGATAGTGACAGTGCTGTAACTTTTCTCCACTCAAATTCTGGTGGTAGTGCCAGAACAGTGAAGTGCCTGATAGTGACAGTGCCATAGATAGACACATTAGCTGTAAATACATTTAGGTTTATTAGCTTCAAAACAGATGCCTTAGGACAGAAGTCATATTTAGCTAAACTTACTTAAATTAATAAACATAATTTATAATTTGTAAAGATCATTGTATATATATATATATATATATATATATATATATATATATATATATATATATATATAAATAGATCATATCGAGGACTTACAGACTCGGATATATCAATGAATGTCAAGAAATGTTTATTAGAAAGAGTATGAATGAAGAGGAGAGACAAAAATTTCAAGAATTACAGGAAGAGGCAAAACAGAAAAAATATAACAATGACAAGGATAAAACAAATATTTTTTGGAGTGATGGACAACAGAATAATTAAAGGGTACATAATAACAGATGTCAAAAAGAAAAGAAAAAGAGAAGAATAGAACAGTAACAAAAGGGACTGACGAATAAAAGTAATTCATACTAACATAGATGGAATAATAAACCTGACCAAGACAATTAGAGTTGACAGACTATTTAGAAGAGAAAAAACTTAAATTATATGCCTAGCAGAAACAGAATGAACTGAGGACATCCAGATTAACATTGAAAATAATAATGATTATATTACATGGAGGTAGAAGAGAAAAGGCAAAAAAGGAGGAAGTGTGATGATAATAAAATCTTGGCTACAGCCACCTGACCTGCTTAGAAAAGGACGTGCCGCTCGCTCACGCTACCACAAGGAACATCAGGTTGCATTTATCCATAACAAATATTTTATTGTGTTTTTATATGTTAACACAAGGGATGCCAGGTTATAATTTCACCATAACAAATATTTTATTGTTATTTTTGGGCAAGTTTGTTTAAATGGCAGAATGTGTGGTACTTATAGTATAGATGAAGAGTCAGATATGGCGGGCGGAGTAAGAGTGGTGTGGTGTGAGGCCTGTGGGTTTGAGAGGAAGTGGAAAGTAAGGAACTGTAAGATGTGTGAAATGTTAGCTAGTGATGTAGCTTTAGAGGAGGAAGTTAAGGAAGTTAGAGGTTTGCTGGGAGAGACGAAGCAGCAAATACAAGAGTTAAGGGCGGAAGTTAGTATCAGGTCACTAGCGTCAGGTTAGAGTCCCTGGAGACAGGAGGAGGATTTTGGTTGGTTGTGGGTAGGGGAGGGAAAGGGAGAGTGGCCCTCCCTAGTGTGAGGAGGAATTTCCTCCATTGTGTGAAGTAGATTGTAGCAACAAGTTTGGCTTGTTAGCTACACAGGAGAAGGAAGAGGTCGTGATAGAAGTAGGAGCAGGAGAAGGGGACGGAACACCCAAGGTGAAGATTGTGAGGAGGAAGTTAGATGGGAAGGAGAGGAAGGAAGGTGGGAAGGTGAGGAAGGACAGGGAAAGGTTAGGAAGGTCAGGAAGTGTTAGTTCTGGGTGACTCCAGGATTAGATATTTAGATGGGACTTTCTGTGAGACCGACGGGGTGAAGATGATGACGTGTTGTCTTCCTGGGGCCGGAGTGCAGGACGTGGTAGAGAGATACAAGAGGGTAGTAGAGGGGACGGGAAAGGAGGCGTTAGTGGTGGTTCACGTGGGAGTGAACGATGTAGGCAGGGTAAGATCAAAGGTGCTAGTGAATAGATATACCCTTTATCTACCCCAGAGCTTCTGGGGTAGATAAAGGACTGGTAGGTGGTGTATAGTGTCAGGAGAGCTTCCTAGACAGGAGGTGAGAGGTTGGTGGCTCTCACATGCCCTTGGCTTCAATGAGAGGTTGATGGGGATGTTTGGGGAGGATGGGGTAGGTTTTATGGATGAGTGGAGCAGGTTCTATGGGAGACAGGAGCTGTATGCCAGAGATGGTGTACACTTCAGTAGGAAGGGGGTGCAGGAGCTTAGTGAGTGTCTAGAGAGGACAGTTAGGCAGTTTAGTCAAGGAAAGTAGATATTAATACAGGTAAGGGTAATAGTGACAAAAGACTGGGTAGAGAGAGGGACGTACATGAACTTAGTGTCTTTTATACTAACAGTAGAAGTGTTATAAATGAGATAGACACACTTAGAGGTATTGAATGTGTAGAAGAGTTAGATATTATAGGTATTACAGAAACTTGGTTAGATATTGCAGGCAAGTATGTCTTACCTAAAGTAGGAATGATGGGTACACTTTTTCACAAGGATAGGGAAGGTAGGAGAGGGGGAAGTGTAGCACTGTACATTAGAAACACATTAAATAGCTATGTCAATACCACAATAAAAACAGATAGGAATACGGAATCATTATGGATTGACATTACTATAGGAGGGAAAAAGTTTGTTGTAGGGATTCTATATAGGTCTCCGGATTTAGACGAAGCAGCTAGTGCATCCCTGATGCAGGAGCTTGCAGGGGCATCTAGGTATAATAATGTGTGCATTATAGGGGACTTTAATTATAGGAGAATAGACTGGGATAGTATGACAGGAGACAGGTGCTCAGAGGAATTCTTAAATGTCGTCCAGGATGGTTTTTTCATACAACTTGTAAGGGAACCAACGTGACATGGAAATATTTTAGATCTGGTCTTTACGAATAATAAACTTTGGTCAATCAGGTTGAGATAGGAGCTAGATTTGATATTAATGACCACTATGAAATTAGATTCAAGATTAATGCAAAGAGGGAGGTAAAACAAAACACTGCTTTAGTACCAGATTTAGACTTAGACTTAGACACCACCTGCAGAGTATAGATTGTGAGGGAATGGGACTAGGCAGAGAGGAGGATCAACACATTGAGGTAGAATTGCATTATGATACAATAGTTAGGGAAATTCATTCAGGGCAGAAGCAGTATATATATATACCAAAGAAAAGAATTAGGTCAAATAGAAATTATCCAAAATGGATGAACAGCAGCATTAGGAGGGAAACTTGATTAAAAAGGGGACTATATAGAAGAATTAAAAGGGGAGAAGTACAGGTAGTAGGGTAGTATAATGACCTAGCTGGGAAAGTTAAAAAGGATATTAGGATCGCAAAGAATAATTATGAGGTTAGGATACCTAGGGATGCCCAGAAGGTTTTCAAATGGATAAAAGGAATTAATAACGGAAACATTGATCAGGTTTTAGAAATTAGTAGTCAGGATAGGACTCGTGGGAATGGGTACAAGCTAGAAAAACTTAGATTCAGGACAGACCTAGGTAGATATTGGTTCACTAACAGAGAGGTGAACAATTGGAATAGGCTGGGTAGACACGTAGTAAGTGCTGAGTCAATAGGTAGCTTTAAAAGACGGTTGGATCAGAGTATGGATAGGGATGACAAGTGGGATGGATAAATATTGGATCATTCCAAGGGTGGGGGAAAAGAAGCTGCCTCGTGTAGATCATCAACTGGCCTCTTGCAGTCTCCTCAATTCTTATTTTCTTATAAAAGTGATAAATGTAAAATATAGAAAATAAAAAGCAGAATTAAAAGGGGCAAAAATTATGACAAAATGTGGAGAAACACAACAAATAGTTGCACGTTCCCCCAAACAAACTAAAACTTTCACTAAAAAGAAACAAAGAAATAATAGAAGATACCTTTGAGAGTTTAGAAAAGATAAATAAAAGCAGCACAGGAGATGTTTGAAAGCGAAAGTGAAAGTCCGTGGGAAAAATTGATCATTGAGACTAATAATGAGTAATACAATGAATGGGTAACTGATAATATAAGGTATAGAGAAAAAAATAAGACATGAAGATTGGACCTAATATTTACCACATGAATAAATCAGGAAAAAACTATAAATAATGAGTGTCCATTTGGAAGGAGTGACCATGTGGTCCTAGAAATTGAGATAAAGGGAGATATGGAAGCCAAACATGAGGAATCATTTAAAAAGAAAAGAAGAAATTATTCAAAATCAAACTACATAGCATACTGCAATAAAGAAGTTTTCAACGAAACTGACTAGACGAAAGTCGATCAATCAATCTATTTATAGTTTTTGTAAATCAATTTATCTATTAATCTACTGATATATGCTGTAAATCAATTTATGTATCAATCTATTTATAGATGCTTTACATCTGTTTATGTATCAATTTATTTATACAGATGCTCTACATCTATTTATATCAATCTATTTATAGATACAACTTTATTTTTCCAATTAACTCTGAGCGAGAAAGGTGCCAACTAAGTTAAAAAAAAAAACAGGAGAAGAGAAGAAGAAAAAAAAAAAAAAAAAAAAAAAAAAAAAAAAAAAAAAAAAAAAAAAAATATATATATATATATATATATATATATATATATATATATATATATATATATATATATATATATATATATATATATATATATATATATATATATATATATATACAAGGCACGACTGTCAAACTACCATTCACTGTGATTCCTTTACGGAATCACAGGTTAAATCCTTATATTTTTCACACTCTTTCGACCGTTAAATACCTTGTTAATGTTAGAGTAGGGACAATTAGCTGAGAGACGATGGGAAGAAGTGCTGTTAATATAAAAACTCGTGATGTCACTCGAATCGGGCGGTATATAAGGCGAGTGGCATTGTGCCTCAGCCTCTAGTGTTTAGACTCCGCTCCAGACAGGTAAGGAATTCGTGTGTTGCGAGGGAAAGTGAAAACACGTGGAAACCTTCCTAGTAATATTCATCATGTCTAACATAAAACTGTCCTCCCGGATACAGCTCCCGAGAGGACCAGCAAATGACTGTCTTCTGCTTCTGAGTTATTGCTGGAGTGTCTAAGGCTGCCTGTGGAGTTGCCTTTAGCTGTGGACGACGGCAAGAAGGACAGAGTGACACGTGAACATTATTGCAGTGAGTGTATTTTGGCTACTTCCCCATTAGTCCTCCTCATGTAATTAGGTAGGAAATAGCTAGGTATTTTCATGTGTATTAATATGTTGAGTATGACAATTTATGTTTGCGCAGTGTAATGTGTTGTGGGTGGTAAGATAAGTGTTTTGTAAGAGCACCACCACGAATACAGCAAGTTGCGTTTCTCATTTATCACTAAGTAAAGTCTGTTCATCTATTTATTTTACTCTTTTCTTTTCTTTCATCGGCCCCAGGGAAAGGACCTAATAGTAGTAGTGTAGGTAGTGGTGACAGTGTCGATGCCGAAGTGGTGTCGTGGTGGCAGCAGAGTAAGATTCACCAATCAGTACAGTGGTGAAAGGTGAGTCAATACCCAATCGCTACATATATAATATACCACAGCTCTCTCTCTCTCTCTCTCTCTCTCTCTCTCTCTCTCTCTCTCTCTATATATATATATATATATATATATATATATATATATATATATATATATATATATATATATATATATGTATATAATATACCACCAATCTATATATATAGATAATGTACCACCGTCTCAGGGAGGCGGTGGTACAGTGGTCAGTGTTTGGGCATGACAACCCAGGATCTCGGGTTTGATCCCCTGATATCCGCTGGCCACTTGTCATTATTTGGTATTACCGCCGAGTGGCGAAAGATTACCCAAATTGCTGCTATACTGTCCTCAGATGGGACTTATAATGTTATGTGCATCTGAAACTTTAGCAGCAATTAGCCTTTCTAGTTCTCAACATATTCGAGAGAATGTACATATTTGAGGCGTCACTGTAAAAAATCTAAAACCCACACCAAATAACAGGCAGAGGCAAGTCCATCTGTGCCTCCATAAAAGCCTACTGGCGCCAACGGTTTATGATATAGAAAAAGAAAAAAAAAAACTCCAAATCATCATACTGTCTCCTGAACAAGTAACAAAGATCTCACCACTGTTGTAATGGGAATGGGAACCCCAAAGAATCTTGCTGAACACATGCCCCAGTCCCCAACAGAGTCCCTCAGTTCTGGGAAAAGGCTCTTGGGCATCTGAAACACCTTTAAGAAGAAGGTATTCCAGTCCTCCAAGTAAGGATCATAGAGAGCTGTACCACTGGCATTGGAGTAGTCTGTGGCATGCACCTGTGGGTGAGGGGAATGGCACTGCTGTTACATTCATCAACTAACATTAATTGGCAATAATGTGCAATAACTTATTTTCTATTCTGGTGAATGAGTTAATGCAAATAAAATAAGTGCCATACATCAGAGGTCATATGGCGCTATGTTAAACTAAAAGGCAAATGGCAGACAAAGAATAATGACATGGCAAGAAATGGGGAAGGAAATAATGGTTAGTTACAGCAAAATGGTTAGATCAGAATGAGGATGTGGGTTTGTTGCAGGAATGAAATTATATTATATAGGAAGAAATGTGGAAATTCTGTAAGAATATCATTAAGGCGGGGGAGAGGAGGATGTCGAGATAGATGTGTTAAGTGAGGGAAAGCTGCAGTTCAAGCAGCAGTGTAATAAGGACAGAAAAGAAGAATGTGGGGTACAGAGGTGAGGGTATTACAAGCCAACTAAAAGTTGAAAGGAAATGTGTCATAAGATAAGAGTGAGTGAGGTTAGTGTGGTTTATACGCAATCATGTAAGTGCAGTTTCATACCTTCTATTCTTGTGACATGGGTCTGACCAAAAAGAGATGGATAGTTTAACTGCAAAAGTTAATTATTTCAAAGATTGCCAATGGCTAAGTAGAAATAAACTAAAAGGAGGGAAATAATCACAGGTTGGGACTTTTGTGAAATGATGGTATTCTAATTAGTCCAGTCAAAATATGAACTCAACCCCGTCACTCCCAACAAATTGCATGAAATTGTTTCATTGTGTTATTTTCTTGTTTTAAGTGTAAATAACAAAATTCCAAAAGTTTACCAAAATTGCATGATCGGAAAAGTTTTGTATGTGACGTCGTGCTTGATGGCCGCCTCTGCTACTACAAATACCTAATATTCCAGTTAGGAAGGCGGTTGGCTCTTCCATACTTCGATAAGTGTTCATTTCAGTGAACAAGTGACTTTGGAAAAGTCTAAAAAACAATACGACTATTATTCTTAAAAAGATTATAGGTGCATTTCTAATGTCATGATGTCATCCTGCTTCCTAGGAACAATCTATGGCGAGAATGCAGTACATCACATCTTGTCAGGAAAGGCAGTTGAACGTGCTCTCTGTGGTCATCTGCTCCTTGATCACTGTCTCACACAATAGGTTGTAGAAATTTGTGACGACCCCGATTTTGCAAACTTGTGAATGAAATTGAGGAGCTGTAGATGCAAACACTGATAGGGGACACAACACTGGATTCGCTCATCTCATCTGCCTGTCTCACTACTATTGACCAAATCTTGTCTACTAAGAATAATTAATTTTCAACTCATTCCAAAGCAAGCAAACTCTGGCTCAGTTACCAACAGATGGTAGACGTTGTCAGGGAGCTTATCAAGGCTGATCGCACAGAGTATCCTGGCTTATGCACCTCCATGCCATCGCTGACTGTTTGAACATATTCGCTGCAGCTGGACATGCAAACTATCTGAAATCGGCCTAACTTTACCTCCAGTCCATGCAAAAACTAGAACAGGACCACCCATCAATCTTGCTAGGTTCATGAATGGCTTGCATGTCATCAGGCGTACTGATCAGTACTGGGGTGGCCTTGGATGTGACCTGGTTATCGAGATAGCTCTTATGAGATCCCTCAAAACTGTAGGTGGATTCACACAAGGAAGTAGAATGTCTGACCATCAAAGGGCCCTGTGGACCATGTCTGTGCCAGTGTCTTGAATGTACAGTGAGGCAATACAGATTTCCACGGAGCTTCGTTACCAGTGAGCAACATAAGGAGGCAACAGGGTCAAGGATGAGAAGAGACCATGAAAACCTGGAGGAAATTGCAGACAAACTACAAGCATTTTCTCCTTCGGCTGATGAAGCATTTTTTGCACAATATTATTACAGGTGTAAACGCAAATAAGGATGTGAACGTCCATGACCTGTTTGCTATCGGCAAGGAAACACTAGCAAATATGGAAGAACAGCTGGTTTGTCCTTTACATACAGAAGGAATATGAAGGCAAATACCTTGACATCAGAGTTGACAATCAAAATTACTGAAGACAGAGCAATAGACTCAGCTTTGTTGCTCCAAAGGTTTCTCATAGTGTTTCAAACCGCAGAACTTTCACTCGGTGAGATCATGAACTACAAACTCTCGCCTCATCCTCAAGCACTCTTTGAAGCAAAACAGGTCTTATGGAAGGCAGACAAAACTGATGGACACTCTTAAAACCCATGTCACAGCTATTTAGGATGAAGCGGTCCTGGAGACTGCTCCTGAAGCAGAACACAATGTCTTAGATGGAGGTTCTCTTCTTTGTCGGCCGAAGTGGTCTGATGGAAGGACTTACACTTCCATTGCCGACATCTATGCATAATTCACTGTGAAATACTATGACAAGGCTACGGTAGTATTCAATGGTTACAGTGTTGATCCAAGTACGAAGGACAATACACATCAGCGACGGGGACAAAATCATGATGGTCATAAGGAGAATATCACTGAAACAACGAACTTCACTGGAAAGATGGAGGATTTCCTTTCCAATAATGAGAACAAACAAACACTGCTCCATCTCATTGCCAATCGCATGAAAATCAGAGGATGTCATGTGATACATGCTGAGGGAGATGCCTACTTGGACATTGTGAGGACATCAGTATCAATGTCATCTGAAAAAATTACCATGTTCATTGACATGGACACATTTGTTAGTGCTACTGCCTCATTGTGCATCCCCGAGCGATGTACAAAGCTCTACTTCCGCTCAAATAAAGGGAGGTCATAAAGCAGGTTCTAAGTAGCAAGATCTGTCAAAGTCTGCTGTTTCTGCATGCGTTCACAGGATTTTTTCTTTTCTTTATCATCTTTTATCCATGGCGCCGGTAGGCTTCAAGGAGACCTTAGATGGTTGGCCTTCGCCCATTAGTAGAGTGGGTTAGAATTTTTTTAAAGTGACGCCTTGTTTCTTATTGATAGGCTCATGTTGCCAGCAGAAGCTCCTCGGGCATATAATGTTGCAGTGTCCCATCGAGGATGGTGTTATGGCAACATGTGAGTGATCTTAAGCCACTCGGCGGTAGCAGCAAAGAAAAGTGGCCAGCCCGTGCCGGGGCTCGAACGCGGGACCCTGAGCTGGTATGTCCGACCGCTAGCCACTAGGCCACCAGCTTCCCAATGATGCAACACCACTTCCAGGATATTTAGAATTGGAAAGCAGTTTGCTCTGCAAAAGCTGATAAAAGGTGATCCAGTCCTGCAAAGTTGTGCAAAGATCTTTAATACACCTGGACAAGACATGGGTGTGATTGTACACTCTGGGTATGCACTCATGGCGTCTCTGTCCAATGGCAAACCTGGGAACAACCTATCAGCTGTCAGATACACCCGTCTTTGCAAAAAAGTCAAGCCAAAAGCTTCGTGACACCTGAACGATTGCCCCCGACATCTTCAGCTATAAAGTATCATTCTCTGAGAAGCTATCTCCAGGTAATGCAATGGATGGGCCAGGATGAAGATATTGACATCACTAAATGGGGGTTGGAGTCTACAAACCAACAGACTACTTCCAGTGATGATGGACACTGCATCCGCTCCACAAACACTCCTGAAAATGCATCGCTGCAGCTGTTCCGGTGTTTGCAACACACACCGCTGTACTTACTGAAAGCATGGACTAAACTGCTCTCAAGCATGCAGACCATGTCAAAATGGCCATTGTTACAACACGTGTCAAGATCCAGTTTCAGATGATGAAGGGAAAATGTAAAATATGGAAATATGAAGCATTGGTCGCCATCTTTGTATAATACCATTTTTTCTCATTTCCAGTAACCCATTTTTGGTAAACTTTTGCTTTATTGTTATTCTCACATTATGGAACAAATTAACACCATAAAACAATTTCTTATAATTTTTTGTGGGTTGTTGGGTACTTTGAGTAGACTAAATGTAGTAGCAGAATGGACTTAAGAGCCAGCAAATTCATTATCCAAAGCAGCATGGTTTGGAACCCAGCAAATAATGACGACTTTTTACGGACACAGAAGTGAAAGAGCCACTCTTGGATTTCAGGAAATAAAGGGTGAAGAGCATAAAAGGAAGATAGCAGGGAGAGAATTTTGAGTCTGAAAATTACAAAGGATGAAAATTAATAGGAAAGGTTTTTAAAATAAAGAGAAAAGGTAAATCATAACGACATTGGTCAAACATGGTAATTAGATCTGGATATGTAAGCAGGGGAAACTAAAGGAAAAAACAGAACCATGGTAGGATTTAGTGCCATCAGTAAAAACTGGAGTGCAATTGACAAGAGTGACAAGACACATCATCTAGCGCATCAAAGTACTGGGATCAGGTTAAAAAAAATGTACCCAAATGAACATATTATTTTTACCAGTGTTCCACTTTCAAAATGTTAAATAGTATTAGCAAAATTTACAGTATGTATTATGATTTGCAATCATATAAATTTCATTCTGCTGTCAACAAGGAACTAGTGCGTCAAACAGGGGTGTTTAAGGTTTGTCTAGTCCCTAGTAGGGTGGGGTTTAAAACCCTTCCCTGAAAAACCATCGAAATTCCATGAACAGTATGAGAGGTAGAGCTGGGGTCGAGGCTCTAGTCGGGGGTGAGGCCATGGCCCCTGAAGCCAAGGCATCAGGGGGAACTGGCAGACTGAATGACTGGTGCGGGGCAAACCTTACGGAACCCCTGCATTCTGGATGATGTGGGAGGACCCCATTGCCCTGCTGTTAGTTTTTAGGGTGACGGAGGGGCTGCAGAAGCGGCGTCTGCCTGGTAAGCCACCCCCCCTCGGGTAAACTTTCAGCATATTGCGCATGTGGGCTCCTGGAACATTCTTAGCCTCTCAGAGGATCACTGACTACCTCATCTATATAGTGAGACTCTCTGAGATGAGGCCTGGCAGTGGTGAGATTAGTAGCAGAGTTTTACTTCAGCAAACCACTTCTTTGCTAGAGATTGCTTTGCCATGAGATATGCTGCATTGCTAAACACCAACACTTACTACATGGCTTCTGCTCTGGATAAACACATGCCCCGCTGCAATAATAAGGCTGGCTCTCCTGCCATGCAGGTAGTAAATGGTCTTCTACCTGTTATCCGACATAGGAGAGGGTAAAAGGCCCCAAGAAGATTGTTTGGGCCATTTGAAAAAGGGAAACCAGGAGTGTTTACATTCTTATTCGTTGTCGACTCGGGGCCGCCAACATGCCTTCGTCCTTCGTCAGAAGACAGCTCCCACACAGGGCAGCTATCGGGGAAAAAGTACAGACCCTCTCACGGAGATGGGTTCCAACAATGGAGTTCCAGTCATATAAAGGACAGGTCCCAAAGCTCATCTGTCCACTAGAAGGGATCGTGATGAGCAGGCATGGTGTCCCGAGCTCAGCAGTAGCTATGTTACAGAACAGCATACAACACGCCCAGCTTTCCACTTCCACCTCACGGGATTAGGTAAGTTCTGCTCCCTGAGCCATGGTGATGGAAGCAATAGCCAAATTAAGGGGAGATATGAAGAAACTTAAAGAAGAGAGACAGCTGAAGGGATCTAGCAAGGTACCGGGAACTAAAACAGCCGCCACTCACAGTAGTGACACTAATTCTGGAGTGGTATGTAGCTCACAGACGTTCATACTGTGCCCAATTTCTCACAAACCCATCAAAATGTTCTGCTTCTGGTTTCCATGAGCAGTACCATTTGACCTGATTGTTTGATTGGGTGACAAACATTGGTGCCTGTCATTAACCTTGCGAGATACTGTGTCCACTTTAATATATTTAATATATTTGTCTGGAATGTGAGACTGTAACCCATGCACCATTTTCTGCACAAATCAATGGAGGGATCTTGAAGTTCTGATTCTGATTAATAATGCATAGGGCATCAGTTCTGGTGCATATCACATTATATGTAGTTATACTTAAATACCTAAAATTACAGGTCATTCTAAACTAGAGACTCATTTCCGCCCATTACATTTACATAAGTTATTGCTGTAATGTTATCACAAAATACTTTAATGTGCTTTCCTCTGAACAGATGTGCAAATAATTTTAATGACTTTGATTTTCAGTGTATTAATAAGAACATAAGAAATGGGGAAACTGCAAGAGGCCAGTTAATGATCTACATGAGACAGCTCCTTGTCCCTCACCCTTGGAATAATCCAATATTTAGCCATCCCACCTGTGTGGGATAGATAGACACACTTAGAGGTATCGCATGTGTAGAAGAGTTAGATATTATAGGTATTACAGAAACTTGGTTAGATATTGCAGGCAAACATTTCTTACCTGAAGTAGGAATAGATGGGTACACTTTTTTCACAGGGATCAAGAAGGTAGGAGAGGGGGAGGTGTAGCACTTAACATTAGAAACACATTAAATAGCTATGTCAATACGACAATAAAAACAGATAGGAATACGGAATCATTATGAGTTGACATTATTATAGGAGGGAAAAAGTTTGTTGTAGGGATTATATATAGGCCTCCGGATTTAGACGAAGCAGCTAGTGCACCCCTGATGCAGGAGCTTGCAAGGGCATCTAGGTATAATAATGAGTGCATTATGGAGGTCTTTAATTATAGGAGAATAGACTTGGATAGTATGATAGGAGACAGGTGCTTGGAGGAATTCTTAAATGTTGTCCAGGATGGTTTTTTCATACAACTTGTAAGGGAACCAACACAACAGGGAAATATTTTAGATCTGGTCTTTACGAATAATGAAACTTTGGTCAGCCAGGTTAAGATAGGAACTAGATTTGATGTTAGTGACCACCATGAAATTAGATTCAAGATTAATGCAAAGAGAAAGGTAGAACATAACATAGCAAGGGCAATTAGAAAACATTTAGATGAGCACAAGCTAATTAGACATAGTCAACATGGTTTTAGCAAGGGGAAGTCATGCCTCACAAATTTATTATCCTTCTATAGGAAAGTATTTGAAACCATAGATAAGGGAGACGAGTATGATATAGTTTATTTGGACTTCAGTAAAGCCTTTGACAGAGTATCCCATAGGAGACTGTTAAGTAAAGCCAAGGCTCATGGCATAGGTGGGACGGTATTAGAATGGATTAGGGATGGCTTACTAGTAGGGAACAGAGGGTACAGATTAATGAGAACAAATCAGAATGGGGTAATGTCACTAGTGGGGTACCACAGAGATCAGTACTAGGACCGTTGTTATTCATAATTCATATAAATGACTTAGAGACAGGAATAAACAGTGATATAAGTAAATTTGCCGTTGACACAAAGATAGGAAGACCAGTAAAAAATTTAGATGATGCTAGGATGCTGCAGGATGACTTAAATAGGTTGTACGAGTGGTCAGAAAAATGGCAGATGCAGTTTAATTTAACAAGTGTAGCATTATGAGCGTAGGTAAAGGTAATACAGAGATAGGTTAAAACGTATTTATCTCCACTCCCTAGAGAGGAGGGCAAGAGGGGATATGATTGAGGTTTTCAAATGTATAAAAGGAATTAATAAGGGAAACATTGATCAGGTTTTAGAATTTAGTAGTCAGGATAGGACACGTGGAAATGGGTACAAGCTAGAAAAACTTAGATTCAGGACAGACATAGGTAGATATTGGTTAATTAAGAGTGGTGAACGATTGAAATAGGCTGGATAGACACGTAGTAAGTGCTGAGTCAATAGGTAGCTTTAAAAGACATTTGGATCAGAGTATGGATAGGGATGACAGGTGGGATGGGTAAATATTGGATTATTCCAAGGGTGAGGGACAAGGAGCTGCCTCGTGTAGGTCATTAACTGGCCTCTTGCAGTTTCCCCATTTCTTATGTTCTTATTAATACACTGGAAATCAAAGCCATTCTTTTGGCATTAAAATCATTTGCACATCTGTTCAGAGGAAAGCACATTAAAGTATATGATCATACGATTCTGTGCCAGCACTAGCAGTCAATAGGTAGCTTTAAAAGACGGTTGGATCAGAGTATGGATAGGGATGACAGGTGGGATGGCTAAATATTGGATCATTCCAAGGGGGGCGGACAAGGAGCTGCCTCGTGTAGATCATTTAACTGGCCTCTTGCAGTCTCCCCATTTCTTATGTTCTTATTTAGGCAGTCGCCCCAATCTAGGTTTGATGCATCAGTCTAAAGATCAATTTCAGTACCTGTTCTGTGCATTTTCCAGTCTTGAGTTGCAATCTCATTCATCCACCATTTTCAGTATTTTCATTTCATCTGTGATTGCCATCCATTTGTTAAAATTAACTGTATTTTTATCTAAGGCCTCTTATTTTGCAGTTTCCAATTTTATCATTTCAACTGCTGGGGTTGGGGTGACTAGAAGCTTAATTAACCTTAACACTTCTCTTATTTTGTCTGTCTTTTTATTCAGTAATAGTGAATAACATTGTACTATTTTCTCTTTCCTATGTGTTGGCAGTGCAACTGTCATGTTCTCAGAGTCGATGATATTCTGCAAATATTCAATGCGTTTTGTGGGTTACAAGATTGATATTCCTTTATTAATGCAGTCCCATTTTTCTTAAAATTTTTACAATGATTTTTTGACTCAAAGTGCCATATAAAACAAAAGTTTATCATTCGCTCTAAAAATTTGCAAAAGCAGTTGGTCAATGCAATAGGCATGTAATCCTGTGGAAGATTATCTGAATTGTTAGGTTTGAGGAAAGGGATGACAAGCCCAAATAATGAGAGTTCCTGTTCATCTAGATTCTATTAAGAATTACTAGTAGGAAAGTTATGATAAAGGTGGTATATGTTGAAGCATAAGGTTGTGAATACCATGAAGAGGTATTACGGCAGAAGTTGAGATCTGGTAGTTATTCAAAGGAGGAGAAAGTAACATCATAAAATTTGGTAGTTAATAAATAAAAGGTGACAATAGAATAGGAAGGTTAGGTTAGGTTACATATTGTAATTAAATTTCCTCTTTCTCTCGTCTTTTATAGTATTTTTAGTTGCATTTCTTTTAATCTTTCTTTGTACTATGTGCCTCAGTGGTGCAGTGGTTAGCACGTCTGACTACAAATCCGCTGTCCCAAGTTCGATCCCGGATGAGGACAGTCAGCGCACAGCTCACCCAGCTGTTCATCCTCCCAAATGGGTTGGTTGATAAATGGGTACCTAGGAAAACCTGGGGAAGGTAAGCAGTGGAAAATCGGATGTCACAGTGGCCCTGAGTCCCGACATAACAGATTGATATCCACCACAGAATTAAAGGCCAACGCGATGGGAGAAGAGCGCCCGCAGCTAGGCACAGCTGTAGCTTTAACTGAAGGAACAACAGGAGGGGTTAAAGAAGTGAAAGGGGAAGAGGCAAGAGAGGGGATGAAGAGAGGGTAATAGCAGTGTAGAGGTAATAGGATTAATTGTGCTAGATGAAGAAGGTACAGCAGGAGTGGGAGAGGAAGAGGTATGAGTAGGAGGAGAATGGGATATAGTAGAGGGAAAAGTAGTGCTAGTTGTGGTCCAAGGGAACCTGTTGGAAACCATAAGACGGGCTTTTTGAGTGTTAACCCATGTTTGAATCGGAGGGTAGAAACCTCTGATTCAAAGTTGTAGACAAGATAGCCTCGGAAAAAGACATTATGTTGTTGTGTGGGGTTTGCACAGATGCGTTTTGTTGAAGGGCAGTTTGTACGGGTTTGGCCAAATGAGGCACATAGAGGGCAACTTGCAGCGTATCAACAGTATTTTCCTAAATGTCTGAATCTTAAGCTGTTTGGCACTGACAGGGAGAGGAATGTAAGGTTCAATTTTGTAGATTCCACTTATGTATACACTGTTTAGAAGATCTTGTCCTTTGAATATAATTTTAGTAATACTGTCGACCCTCGATTTAACGGACTAATGCGGAGGGAGCCCTGTCCGTTGGTGTAAAAAGTCCGTTGCTTGGTTAAAGGTCATAATATCCAGAAAAAAATCTAGGGTGAAACGCATAACTTTTGGGCAGTAAAATATAAAAATCTTATATAACCGAACCTTACCGAACCAAACTTAACATAACTTAATGTAACCTAACCATAACCAAACATAACATAATTAACCTAACATAATTTGAAAGATGTTTTGCCAGGTAAATAATCATGAGCACCGCCTGAAATTTTCACAGATGTGTTGAGTACACTATGTATGGTATGTATGACTTCATATTTACTGTCAGCCCCCGCTGAACATGACTTATGTTTCTGAGCCCATCATGCACGACAAATTAAATTTTGGGTGAATAACAGATTCAGAAGGAAAAAAAGGTTATGTTCCCAGACCCTCATTTTTGGGGGATTTAAAAATTTTAAAACCATTTTTTGGTGTATAAAATGAAGTAAACAAGTTTTATTACAAAAACTACTTATATTAACAATAGAAAAAATTTAAAAACAAGAAAATAACTTTTATTAACTAAAAAATCCAAAATCTATGGTGAATAAAAAGTGGCAGGTGTATTAGAGGTAGTAACTGGTGTAGCAGGAGTAGCAGGCTGCTTGGCGGGTGCGCTGGCTGGAGATCACTCTACACTATCTGGATCATCATCATCAAAGCCACAGAATGTGATGGAAGAGACAGATGACATTGATGATCTGCTGAATGGAGTGGCAGGTATACTACTAGAGGTAGTAACGTGTAGTAGGAGTAGCAGGCTGCTTGGCTGGTGTAGCAGGAGTAGCATGCTTCTTGGCTGGTGTGCTGGCTGGAGATGGTTTGAAGAATGCTGTGATGGGCTTTTGGCAAGCAGAGGATTTCTTACCATGATTTCTTACCATGATGAGGGTCTTGCATCCCTCATCAGTCTCTGCTGCATCATCCAACCAGAAGGTCTTGAGAAGTATAGGAAAAACAACGAAGTGGTTGGCTAATGTTAGATGCAGCACAAAACTACCATGGAAAATATCTAACAAAACTCATAGAGACGAGGACCAAGACAATGTGCAAGGAGACGTTTAAAGGCCTGGACAGATTGTGCTGAAATCACTTCTTCAGGGAGAGAATTCCAGAGATCGATGACTCTTACTGAGAAGAAGCGCGATCTAACTTCGGTTGAATGACGGGGCATAAATATTTTTTTACTATGACCTCTTGTACGACCATGAGTCACTCTCTCAAACATATCACATAAACAAGGACACAATCCGGTCATGATCTTCCAAACTAAGATCAAATCAGCACGAAGTAATCTGCCTTTGATGGAAAATAAATTCAATGTGGACAGCCTAACTGAGTAAGGAAAGCCCGCATAACCAACGATTTTCTTTGTCCATCTTCTCTGAACTGATTCCAGCTTATGCAAATCCCCCACATAACCAGTATTCCACAACACACTACCAAAGTCAATAATAGGACGGATGTGAGTAATAAAAACCTGAAGCATAAACTCCGGAGACCTGCAAACAGTACCTCTAAGGATAGAATTAGCAACTCCATTAGCCTTACCACATACTTCAATGATATGCAGATGGAATTTTAAGGACGGGTCGACTAAGATGCCGAGGTCCCTAAAAGACTGTTTGTTGGGAATGGGGTTATCACCTATGAAATAATCATAGACAGGATCTACACTGGGTCTAGAGAAGTGGATATGGGCACACTTATTGACAGAGAAGGAGAGGCCCCAGGACTCACTTCTTCGGTGCACCACACTGACATCATTTTGTAAAAGAGAGCTTTCACCAGAGCCACTAGATTTGTCAGAAGGTAAAGCAAGATATAATTTCAAATCATCTGCAAACAACACAAATTTACTCGTAAGGCCAGATGTTACATGGTTAATATAAATTAAGAAAAGTAAAGGACCGATAACAGAGCCCTGAGGTACACCACTAGAGACGTTGACACTGTGACTGGAGGAGTTATGCACAACTACTTTCATGGTACGATTACACAAAAAGTCACTCAACCAACCAAGCACAGGATTGGAGATGCCAATAAAAGATAATTTTGTCAACAGGACTCTATGATTCACTAGGTCAAATGCTTTTCTATAGTCAAAATAAAGTACATCCACTGCCCAGCCACAGTCTACATTTTTACTTACATACTCATAAGCTAAGAGTAGTTGATCTGAGACAGACAGACCTGCACGAAAACCAAATTGAAAAGGAGAGAACAAATTGTGATCACCAAGATAATCATAAAGTTGAGATGCAATTATTCTCTCAAGAGTTTTGGAGCAAATTGAGGTCAAACTGATGGGCCGGTAGTTAGTCGGATTTGAATGAATACCACCTTTGAATAGAGGCATAACATTGGCTGTCTTCCAAATAGAGGGAGCCTTCATAGAAGTAATACTATTCTTAAATATGAGAAACAAAGGGTAACACAAGACTGTAGCACACTTCCTAAACACAATGCTTGGAAGACCATCTGGTCCACTACTGGGTGAAAGCTTTAATTTGCTCAAAGTTTTGAAGACGTCATTGACAGTGAATTCTTGGAATACAAACTGATTGGCAGAGACTTGATGAGGCTGGGGATGAGGTAGAACACCAGAGACAAACACAGAGGAGAAGCTATCAGCCAGACAATCAGACATTCCATACTCCTTTAGAGTTTCCTTGTAGGGCATAAGGCCTTCATCCACAATTCTCTTAAAATTGATGCTTTTTTCCAGTACGGGGTCTTGATCAGTGAAGAGGGCTGTCAATTTCTCTGCTTCTTTCAGCAAGTGTCTTAGTTTCTTGATGGTAAACACAGGCCTTGTCTCTGTGTCATCGTCGTCATCAGCATCATCATCATCATCACCTGCTTTGTTATCCTCCTGCAGCTGGATAAGCTCTTCCACTGAAGGCTCTGCAGCATGAGAGTCAATGAGGTCTGCCACATCCTACTCTGTCATGTCAGAAAAGCCTTCACCCCCAGCAGTGTGTGCCAGGTTTACAATGTCCCTGACTTGTTCACTGACTGCTGGGAAGCAGTCAGTCCTGCTCTTCTTCTCACTTGACCCTGGAGTAGATGGAGCCGAACGCTTGGAGAACATGGTGAACACGAGAGCAGCATGATTACACACAACAACAACACGAAAGAGAGAGAGAAAGCACGTGTGCGGGACTGACTGAGACGAGTCTGGGCGAGTCCACTGTGCTTGGTGGGGGAGGTCTTGATCTTGATCCGAATCTTGACTCCCAGGCTGCCCATGCGGGGATGAGCAGAGCCCACCAAAATGGCGCACAACATCCAGCAGGAAATTGAAATCGTGTTATCGCGAGTCAAAGTCGTGTTCGGCAAGCCATGGGATATTTTACCTATTCATGTAAACGTGAGTTTCGTGCACGGTGAACTCGTGTTCGGCGGGGTATCGATATCGTCCGAGCAGTAGTTATGCAGATTTACCCAAATACTTTTTGACTTACCTTAACCTAAGTTGTATGTACAGTATTTACAGTTGCACTCAATGGTTACTCCGAGTCAAAGGGAAGCGTCTGGGTGCAGCCAATAATCTTTTTGCTCCGCCCACAATCAGCTGATGTACCTAGGCTTCGCCTCCCTCCTCCTTCTAGGCATCAGTGTTGAAACCACCATGGCGTCTAATAAGTGTATGTAGCATCTTCTCCCGAAGTTAATACTTTCATGTCAGATAGAATCAAGGCTGCAGAATATCATGTAATATATATCAACTTCTGGAAACTATTAAAAACATTTGTTTTAATTTTTGTAAGCCCATCGCCTCAGTAGGTAAGACCAGTATCTGGTTACAGCCCCGCAATGTTAGGTTAGGTTGGATTGGGTTAGGCTAGGATTAGGGTTAGGTTAGGATTTGGGTTAGGTTAGGTTTCTCAAAATGAAAAAGCATCATAATTTGCCCAGAAATAGATAGTCTGGTTAGTAGGCTAACCTTATTTAACCTAACCTAGCTACGCACACTTATTAGACACCATGGAGGTTTCAACACTGATGCCTAGAAGGAGGAGGGAGGTGGAGCCTAGGTACATCAGCTGATTGTGGGCAGAGCATAATGATTAATGGCTGCATTCAGATGCTTCCCTTTGACTCGGAGTAACCATTGAGTGTAACTGTAATTTCACGTCACAATATTTAAATGACGTCACAGCGGTACCCAATGAGACGCTCCACCACCATTCCACCATCAGTTCACATTCTACCTCCCCACAGTCAAGAACACGTCAGCTGCTTCGCTTCTCCCTGGTTGAAGTTTGCCTGGGAAGCTTTCTCCTATACAATCCTAAGTTGACTGTGGGTGAAATATATCTGGATCTACAGATGCATTTACTGCCATATATATTATTTACTATGCAGTTTGGAGCTGTAGGTTGGTTCCTACTGCCCTAGGAGACAACATATGGTGTTTATCTGACCCTCTCTGTCTCTCTGGTTGCGCAGTTTAACGTCGCCACCAGTGAGGCATCCCTCTTCTTCATCCTCGGGTAACAAGAAACGTGGGAGCTTGGAGAAGGACGACTTAGATAAGTCTGCTAAAGCTGCGTTTTTGTCGTCCACGCGCGGGATTGGATTTCGAAGAACATCTTGGGGCCGTCTTGGGCCCAATCTGTGGCCACCACAAAAACACTTTTTCTTGACTTGGTGCCGAAATATTATCTGGCTTGCAAACTTTCCTAAAAACTTTATTAAAAGTAAAACGTAGCTACTGTGCTTTTATTTGAAATTATTTGGCGACATATTAATTTCCTTTTTGTTATGGTTGCCAAAATTAATGTCCGCGCCAAAAATAATCCAACAAAGTATATAACCAAACTAAGCTGCATAATCTAAGTGGGGTCTTACTAGTGTTAAATACAACCTTAGAATGACCTCAGAACTTCTATTTGTCACACACCTACCAATAAATCCCAGTATCTTTCTATTTATCTATGTCTAACTATAATACACTGTTCCCTGGAGCACAAGTCACTGCTTACTTACTTGAACTCCCAAAAGTCACTCTCACTATATGACCTTCCTAAGGTAGTGTCATTTAATATGTAGTCTACAGACCTGTTACCGGTAAAGATTCTTAAGATGACCTATTCGGTATCTCCTTATCTTTAGTATGCACTGCAAATTCAACCTCAGAAACTTGTTAACATCACCTCAAACAGTTATGCTGCTGAATTACAGAAAAAAATACGATTTATTTTAGGTTACATTAGGTTTGGTTAGGTTAAGTTAGGTCTTGTTTGGTTCGGTTACGTTAGGTTTAGTTTGGTTTGGTTAGGTTAGTTTTGGTTAGGCTTATTAAACTGCAGCTCTGGGAAAGTTATGCTAACAAAGTTATTTTATTTGTTAATTTTTTACATCTTCACCAGAATGGCGTGTGGCTATAAAAAAAAAAGGCTTGTGTTCATCTAAATGTTTTCTAATTGCCCTTGCTCTATGATAACTTCTAACATCTACATATTCATTATTAAACACTGTTGATTCAATGTACTAAACTCGCATCTTGAACACCTGGAAACTGACAAATTATAGATCGAAGTGCTTGGAGATACGTTGTCATCCACTATATTCATCCGCTATTAGTATGGCCTGTGACTTATTATTTACCTGGTAAAGCATCTTTCATGTTAGGTTGATCATGTTATGTTAGGTACGGTTTAGTTCAGTTAGGCTCGGTTATATAAGCTTTTTACCCAAAACTTAGGCACATGCCATATCTATAAGCGAGCACTATGAAGATACAACATTCGTTAGGTTATGTTTAGATTAGGTTAGGTAATGTTATGTTAGGCTATGTTTGGTTAGTTACGGTTTGGTTCGGTTATATAAGCTTTTTATATTTTATTATCCCAAAGTTAGGCTCGTGTCATATCTATAATCGAGCATTATAAGGATACAGCATTCGTTAGGTTATGGTTAGATTAGGTTATGTTATGTTATGTTTGGTTAGGTAGGGTTTGGTTCGGTTATATGACTTATTCATATTTTATTACCCCAAAGATAGGCACGTGCTGTATCTATAAGCGAGTACTTAGTTACGGCTGCCGTACCTGTAAGCTGTGCTATTATAGATAGTACGCCACATACTCATTTCATGACATTACTGGCATTAATCAGGATAAAGCTATACTTTACCCTGATTAAAGCTATGCTTTACCCTGATTAAGGTTGTGCTTTACCGCTTTACCACACAGTATTATCACTTTTGTGTATTCAACGCACTATTTTTCTACTAAGGTGGCGCCACTTCCCACAATTAAGGTGGGATTCAGTATATTTTACTTAAATAAGTAACTATTTACTCTCTCTGGGCTGCCATATTTCCTTTTTGTCAGTGTTTTTCAAGGGAATCCGGTTTGCAAGCTGAAATCCGTCTCCCAAGACATCTCCAGAGCAGTCTTCGAAGCCGAGTCTCCTCAGTTTGGAGCTGTCTTTGTATCCTCCAATCCAAAAGTGGACTTGAGATTGACTTGGGTTTACAGAAGACAATCTTCGAAGCCGTGGACGACAAAAATACAGCTTAAGAGGAGTCGGTCTTTGGTAGATATTTCCACACTCCCTCCTCCAGCTTGCGCTTCTCCGCCTTCACGTGTTAGGCCCTCACGTCAGCTGAGCACTCTCCCGTGCCTGGAAAGGGTGTTAGTAACTTAGTACATATCTGTGTCCATTACTGCTGCACTATTACGGTGACACTGCTGTACCATGATGGCACTCTGCAACATCATTATGGTGGCACTCGTAACACAGTGCTGGGGCTCATTAACCTTCTTCCCACCACCATGACTCGTCAGTGCCATTACGAAGGCACTTGGATACAGTGCCACTTTGAGGAGTGCCATGCTTCTATCCAGACCATGTTTGCTGTCACTTAGCCTGTCACTGAGATGTGTTCTACCATCCTGCACAATGACTAAAACTTGAACGTTATACAAATAACAAATATAAACATGAAAATAATGGTAAATTTACAGTGTTACACCCGCCGAGTCCGACATTGTTCTTGTGTTGCTTGGTTCAGACTTTCCAACTTCACTTTTTATCTAACTAAACCTAAAACCTAACCTATAAAAATTTAACCTAACGGTGTGTGTTAACAACTGACCACGGAGGTCGGCCTCCGTGGTCAGTTGTTAACACAATAAAGAGATACTTATTCTCTGAGTGCTACAACCTTGATGACATGACTGTTCGTGATTCATATGCTCTTTGATAAAATCATATGTGAACGGTCTTGCAGAGCGCCATTGGCGGAGTGGGACCTGTTAAATAACGACAAGTAACAAGTAAGTAACAATTTACATCTGATGAACGAAGTCATTGTGACAGAAAAGCAATAGATGAGTGTGTTATATGTGCAAAACACACCCTTTAACACCTAGGTGACCTTCTTAATGAGACGGGTGTAACACTGTAATAACACCTAAGTAACTTGTACTAGTGAGGGAAAGTGATGTGTTAGATACACTCAAAAGTGATTCCCAAAGTGACCTGACCTAGGAATGGAAGCAGCTGTTGCTTTCTTGCCATATTAGTACCTTGGCAAGTGCTACTTCCAGTCCCGGCCTTTTTTAGGCCAGCAGTCTCCCCAGGGGAGGGGGATGCATGGACCGAAGCTGCAGTAACCTCTCCAGTGAGTTCCGGGTTTCCTACTTTAGTTAATACACCTGATAACTTTAGAGGGTGTAAGATTTTCTCTGCTAACCTACTGTGGGGGTCTCATGCAGGATCCTTGGATTCATGATGTGGTGAAGGGAAAATTTCTAGAATTTGTGTCCATACCTTTTCAGACTGTGCCTCCACGTCCTCTCGCCCTGTCTCGGGCGGATGATCAGACCCTGAACGATGCCTTATATCAGTTCCTCAAACAGTCAATAGTGGAGCTTTGTTTACCTGAAGATCACGGTTTTGTTTCCCATCATAAAGCCGGTTCGGGCCGGCGAGGGTTATTCTAAACTTGATGGACCTTAATATTCATGTGCCTTATATTCTTTTTAAGATGGACACTCTGAAGGATGTGATTCCTTTAATCCACCCTAACTGTTTTTTTGTTACAGTTGATTTCAAGGACGCCTATTATTCAGATTATGTTAGGCCTGAGGATAGGAAGTGGCTTCAGTTTTGGTGGAAGGGCCGCGCTTTTAGATTTACTTGTCTCCCTCAGGGGTTATCTTCTGCTCCTCGCACCTTTACAAAGTTACTGAAACCTGTCCTCTCCCACCTTCGGTCCCTTGGAATGGTTGTGGTTTGTTATTTAGATGGCTGTCTTTTTATTGCTTCATCAGTAGAGGTCTTGCGGGCCCAGGTGGACTATGCCTTGCACTTCTTTCATTCTCTGGGTCTCACAATCAATGTGCGGAAGTCGGTCCTGGAGCCTACCCAGAGGGTTACATTCCTTGATGTGGTTCTCGACTCTGTTTCCTTGACTTTGCCCTCCTGTAGGAGGGAGCGCACCAGGGAAAAAGGTTTGCTCCTCCTCAACAGAGATATCACCTTACAAGACTTGTCCTCTTTTATTGGTATAGCGGTGGCTTCTGGCCCTGCTGTAGAGTTAGCTCCTCTCCGTTACAGATACCTGGAGATTATTCGTATCAGGGATCTCTCTCGGTCCTATGGCAATTATCATTCCTGCGTTGTTTGAGATGCTTATGCCTGGGAATTAGTCAATTGATGAGTGACTAATATTTTTCAGGAGAGTTCGCTCCGCTCTTCTTCTCCAACATGTTAGCTGTTTACAGGTGCTTGCCTGACTGGCTAGGGTGCTTCGATGGGAGACTTTACAACTGGAGGTCACTGGGCCCACAAGGAGCTGGATCATTTAAACTCTTTGGAGTTAAGGGCCATTCTGTTGGGCTTGCAGTCACTTTGTCGGGATAAGAATGGCTCATATTAGGCTTCGCTCTGACAACACCACTGCGGTTGCATGTATTGATCGTTGTGGTAGCACATGACCTACGCTTCATGCTTTTACAGAACAGTTTCTTGAGTGGGCTGCTTCTAGGGATATTATTTTGGCACAGCATGTACAGGGTTTATACAATGTGACAGCAGACATAGAGCCTAGAGTCAGTAGGATGGATGGTGAGTGGATGTTACAGCCGTGTATTTTCAGGATGGTTTGTCAGCGTTTTTATACTCCTGATATCAATCTCTTTGCTACACAGATAAATGCTCAGTTACCTGACTATGTTTCTTGGAGGCCAGACCCATCTGCTATGTGCATTAATGCCTTTACCTTGGATTGGGGTGGGAAGAGTTTATATGCTTTCCACCTTTCAGTGTGATATCCAGGGCTCTCTGGAAACTGCAGGACTACAGGGCGACGGCGCTGATGATTCTCCCACTGTGGCCAACTCAGGTGTGGTTTCCGGCGGCCCTTCAAATGTTGGCAGCTGATCCAGTCATGCTTCCACGCTGTCCTCTGCTTTTTCCGCAACAGCTAACTCTTGCACACCCTCGGGCTCGGGGGTTGGTCTTGACAGCGATGGTGCTCTCCGGGCAGCGTTCACACGTCGAGGCCTTTCGACAGAGGTTGCCCAGTTTATCCTTCGGTCTTGGAGATCTAGCACTAAGGCTCAATATGGGCCGCGTATCAACAATTGGCTGTCATTTTGCCTTGGCAGGGAAGTGGATCCGTTTCTACCACCTGTGAATGTCCTTCTGTCAGAATTTAAATGGGGGACAGGCCGTGGGTACAGCTCTATGAACACTATCCGGTCTGGCATCTCTGCAGTTGCTACTTTTGATGGACGTCCTGCGGGACAGCCTTTAGTTTCCCGTTTCATGACTTGGGATCCTCAGCTAGTTCTGGATTAATATCTGCAGTCTGGGTCCCACGGAGGATTTGTCCTTTCCTCAGTTATCCATAAAATTGGTCGTTCTTATGTTCTTATTGACTGGTCAACGTGGTCAGACCTTGCATTTGCTGGACACAAGAAATTTGTTTGTCTCTGAGACTCAGGTTGGTTTTGGGATTGGCGATCTGGTGAAAACTTCCCGTCCTGGGATCCTTCTGTCAAGGGTGATCTTTGAGGCTTACCCGCATGACAACTGCTTATGCATTGTGCACACCATTGAGCATTATTTTGATAGGACAACGACCTTCCGAGGGGCGCTTACGGGGTTTTTCTTGACGACACGACTTCCAGTACAGTTGGTCTTTCGTGATACTTTGCGTCGTTGGGTGAGAGATGTGATGGTGGCTGCTGGCATTGACCTTACTATATTTTCTCCCCATTCGACTAGGTCTGCATCGTCCAGCAAGGCGGCCCTGGTTTTGCCGTTATTCATGAGTGTCTCCACCATTAGTTGGGCCAGGGAGTTGACCTTTACGCAACACTACTGGAAGCCCATCGCTCAGCATGGACAGTTTGTGAGGGCAGTTTTGTCATATAATGTTTGGCCTTTTCCTCTGCTCAGGGTTTAATGTGAGGGTTCTTTGACCCCATTTTTGGTATGGGTGAGGGGTGATTTTTCTTTCCATGTTCCTGTGGGACTGTTTCACTATTTTTTTGATAATTGTTAATGTTTTCTATCTTCTGAATTACAGTGTTGTGCTTTACTTTGTTCCTATGGATTTTCTTTTTCACGGCTCCATACTGACCCTTTTTCTGAAATTTATGTGATTTGGTAGGTTTTAGGAATCTCTCTAAAGCTCTCATTGGGTACCGCTGTGACGTCAGTTAAATATTGTGACGTGAAATTGTAAGATTAAACGAGTACTTACCAAGTATGAAGTTTGATCGTAATTTCACAAACATTTAACGACGTCACAGTGGTGCACAATGCCCTCCCTCCCTGCCCTATCTATTCACGGAGCTCACTTTGGGACATGGGCTCTCAGCGGTAGTTGGTAGCTGCTTCCTAAGACCTACTCTCTAAACGGACTGATGGTGGAATGGTGGTGGAGCGTCTCATTGTGCACCACTGTGACGACGTTAAATGTTCGTGAAATTATGATCAAACTTCATACTTGGTAAGTACTTGTTTAATCTTACAAATATTGTACATACAACTTAGGTTAAGGTAAGCCAAAAAGTATTTGGGTAAATCTGCATACCTACTGCTCGGATGATATTGATATAAATTTGAAGACATACATACTGTACATAGTGTATTCAACACATCTGTGAAGGTTTCAGGCGGTGCTCACCATTATTTACCTGGCAAGAAACTTTCAAGTTATGTTAGATTAATTATGTTATATTAGGTTATGATCAGGTTATGTTAGGTTATGGTTAGATTAGGTTATGTTAGGTTATGGTTAGATTAGGTTATGTTAGGTTTGATTCGTTTAAGTTTGCTTATAAAAAGTTTTTATATTTCATTACCCAAAAGTTAGGCGTTTCACCGTAGATTTTAAAGGATTATGTTACCGACGTGACCACCACCTACCGGGCTTTCTTTTATCCAAACAGACTTTAGTCTGGATCTGGGTTGATTGTCCGCTAGCAGCCTGAGTCCGTTAAAGCTGAAGTCCATTAGATCGGGATCCATTAAATCGAGGGTCGACAGTATTTGCCATGAGGGTTAAATGTAAAGCAGGATACATGAGCAATGAAATACTCATCTGCAATCAGTTGAAAGAGGTCAGAAGAGCAGTCAGGCCAACTAACACCGTCTACTGTGGTATGAGAATGGTACCAGTATGAGTGTTGAGTTGGATATCAGAGAACACTGTGAAAGGTTTTCCATCAAGGTCTTTTAGGGAGACCATAGCATAGCTTGAGGTTAGGGTTCTGTCTTGACAATGACCAAGCAAGATCTGTCAGGAGGATCATCTTTCCCACTTGTCTTCAGATGTATTTTTTAATTGAAGTGTGTTATCAGAGTAAGGAGCATAAATCGGGATATGGAAGTATTTGATCCATAGGCAAAGACCATGAAGATGGATAAAGGAATGCGATGGGAGTGTAACAAGTGTTAACGAGTGTTAACAAGTGTTACTGAGTGTGTGTGTGTGTTTCTGCTTATTTTAAATAAGTAGTTATGACATCAGCAGACAGAAGGACTGGGACTGCATACAAGAGAGGGAGGTGAAGTGGTGTAGTGTGCAAGGAGGAGAGTGAGTTTTGCACCACCCACTGAGCCGTCTGGACCCCTATACTTACACGCTCGCCCAACATTCCTGCAGACCCCTGAGGAGCCGTGATGAGTCTAGTCCACTCACTGTTGTTGTGGGGCTCGCTCACTGTCGTATCTAGACAGGGGTGAGACGAGAGCAAGCAGGAGCAGTGCCGTGGGACTGTGAGGGCCGAGCTGAGTGGGGAAGGGAGGGGTGCAGAGTGACTGGCCTGGAGGGAGCAGAGGCGTTGTAGCTGGGCATACAACATTGGCCAAGCACTCGTTTAACTTCTCATTTGTTCATTTTCGCAATAAAGCCCAGAAGTTTGACTGACTTTTTAATAAACCACAGGGTGGTAGTGGATGACAGTCTACGTTATGGAGGAGAAAGAGGTCAGACCAGAGGGTTGGTGAGTAGTTTTATGCTTTGGGATTATGTATTATTCGAAGGTGGTTATAATGGAGGAAGATATGGATGTGGAAGGAGGGAAACGAGAAGGAGGGTGTGTTTATGTTAAGGCAATAAGTCCAAGAGGAGGTGGAAGGTATGAGAGAGTTGACAAGTGGGTGGTTAGGAAAGTTTTCAGAGCCAAGGCTAGAGGTGTGTCCAGGTCAAAGCCAGGAAAATCTAGGGGATTGTATTTTTCAGGTGCATTGCCCAATGCACTTGTTAATTTTGAGTTTCCATTATTGGCCATGGTGAGCCTGATTATAAGTGGAGGATGTAATTGGTCAGCTCCCCATAACTCCCATGGAGAGTAAGGGCAATGAAAAAGAGACGATATATCGTGTTCATGGCATGCTCAGGCCATACATGACTGAACTCTTAGTCAGCCTTTCATCCTCTTGCACAGTTCTCACCCTTTAGGAAAAAAAGGGAATACGTAGTGGAAATTATGAAAGAAAAGACATGAAACAAAGGAAAATAAAGCTAGAAAAAAAGGCCCAGTAAAAATTGGTTGGACCAGAGATGAATCCAAGGCTGTAGTAGGAGACCAAAGGATCTCCAACACAGCATCAGGCCATATTCTTTGGTCCCAAAGCCCTTCCACAGCGGTAATGGGTTTGGAAACGAAAGAGTTCTATTCTGGTGACTTTATCTTCTTCATAAAGCTAAATACTGCTTCCTGTTGAATCACAGCCAATGATACTCTATGATGATAGTTAATGTGATGAAAGACAACAAAAGACCGATGGGATGATTGTCAATACAACAAGTGCAGCTTAAAAAGCTTAAACTTTCTACTAATATAATGCCTCACCTTTCCCTCTGTCAGCTTATAGACCAGCCAGGTGTCAATGGTGCCAAACATAACATGGCCTTCATTTGCCAAGTGCCTCACCATCTCATTGTTCTCCAGCACCCACTTGAGTCTCATGTTTACCTGGAAGATCATTAGACAGCACTACAAAATGAATATCAACTATACACAAGTCCTTTTCGATGGAACACTACCTTGTCATGGTGAGAAGGCTAAACATTTCAATGATCAGTGGAGCTAAATTACACAGGTGCAACCAAACTGGGCAGGTCCACAGTAAGAAATTAAGCTAAAAGTGTTTCCACGTCAAGACGCCCTATGCCAGTGTGGCATGTTGTTGGCTTAACTCTCCACCATTATTATACACAAATAGTTAATTCCGGATAACAATGGATAAAAATAAGAGTTATGATATATTCATAATTGTATCAATCTATTTGCAGTGACATCGAAGTCATAACCATTCTATTCCAATTACATGTAAAATATGGAGTCTAAAGGATACATATTCTTAAGAGGAATTTGCAATTTGTGACCAACATTATATATGATAGAATGACATATAAATGCCATGTTCTTTTAACTTACCTGAATATTCATGAACTTTAATACACTGGCTGCCAGGTATCTCTTGCTCCGCAAAAACAGATACAGGAGTGAACTCCCAAAGCGAAGTGCCTGAAAAATTATTTAAAAAATTTGTCTGATAATCAAACTAGTATCAGAGGAGAATGCATACCTGGAAAAAGAAATAGAACAAGTGTTTAAATTGGGATGGTACAAAAGAGGAACATGCCTCATTAAGATTAAGCTGAGATCAGATGTATCCGCTAACAACATTTTATGTCATGGAAACTGGCATGGAAAGAAGAATAAAAGGAAACAAGATAAGGAGAGATATGAATGAGTTAGTTTGTTAATGCAAAAAGAGTAAGTGCCAGACATCAAAGGTCATATGGCGTGATTGGTATGAATGAGAATGAAAGAGCAGTAAACTGCTAAGGTAAATAATGTCCTGAGAACAGAAGTGGAGAAGAAATTCTATTGGAGGGTCAGAGATAGAAAAAGTGATACACAACAGAGAAGCAAGAAAGATCAGCTTATGAAGAAAAAAGTGAATAGAAAGTTGCAAACACGAACATTAAAACCTGAAGTTTCAGCCAAGCATTTTCACAAAAACTTTGCCCTGATGCCGAGCATAATTTTTTTTTTTTTTTTGCTTAAATGTGTGTAGAATGATTAGGTAACACATAATTGATACATTTTGGGATTCATCTCTCATTATTTTCATAAGTTTTAGGCGCCAGATTTTTCAGGGCTCAAGGAGACTCGCTAAGCCTACTTTAGAGGTCCGCAAAATGTCGTTTTAGGAGGCAGAGGGCGTGGTTCCAGAAGATTGGAGTGTATAGAGGTCTGATGCAAATTATAAAGGGTTGTACATGCCTACTACGAGCTGAAATGCGTTTACGCAAGTTTGGGGTTTTTCTAACTTAGAAATAGATAACACATATACATACATACAATTTTAGGTTCTTTATTGACTCATAAGGCAAGTTTCATTATAAATGTGTACCGAGTACAACGGGCCAACTTTGCCTATCATTACGGTGATTCCTTTGCGGAATCACCGGTAAATCCTCGTATTCTCGACACTCGTTAGATACCTTGTTATGGTTAGAGTAGGTACTACTAGAGAGAGAGGATGATGGGAAAAACGCGTGACGTCACTGGAACTGAGGATATATATATCGGTCACTAGTGTTCCGTGACCCCGCTCCAGACAGGTAAGCCTTCAGTGTTCCTAAAAGCCTTGCCACACTCTTGAAAAAACATTAAGATTAATATCTAACAGTAAATTGTCCTCCCGGATACAGCTGCCGAGAGGACCAGCAAAAGACTGTCTTTCGGTTGTGGTTTGACTAAGGCTGCATATGGAGTTGCCTCTCGCCAAGGACGACGGCCAGAAGGACCCAGTGACTCTCAAACAGTATTTATGGCGCGAGTGTATTTTGGTCGTTTTCCATCAGTTCCCTCACGTATAGTTAGGTAGGATAGAATAGGAATATTTGTGTTAATGTATTTGTTTATGTTTGTGTCGCAAAGGGTGGATAAGCACTTGTAAGAGCACCACCACGGGTATAGCGAGTACTTTATTTATTTATTCATCATTAAAGTTGTCCATTATTTTACTATATTCGTTTTCTGTTCGTATCTCAACCTCGGTGGTGGAGGGCCAAGTGGTAGTAGTAGCAATAGTGTCGATACCCAAGTGGTGTCGTGGTGGCAGCATAGAAAGTAGATAGAAAGCAGTAGATAAGAAGGTAATATTTACCTACGGTACAGTGGCGTAAACACTGACCCTCGGTACAGTGGTTGCAGCGGTGTAGATGCAAATTACGCATCAGCCCACGTTGTCCGGAGGACGCTACGTAGTACCTAGTGTGCTAGTTAAGTAGGTAATTAGCCCCCCTTCCAGTTAATTTTTTTATTCCCTTACAGAGTAGTGATTAGTGATTGGTGATTAGAATAGTTACGTAGAGTTAATAGTGATGCATTGTTTTCTTTTTTTTAAGTGTTAGTGATAGTGTTAGTGGACTAATACGCTCAAAGTTTCCTCTGCGGGCACATGTCCCCAGATTGTTAAGCGAGTCGCGGTCTTCGGATCGCCGGGCGTCCTTTCCCCCTCCAATTAAATTTTAATTATGAATTCTCAGATAGACTTGTTAGGCGACTCGTGGTTTCCCCAGGAGGAAGTAACAGAAGTGGGTGAACAAGCGCTTGGTGGAGCAATAAAACCAGAGTGTTCAGAAGTCGGTCATCACGATCAGAGGAAAATGGAGTCGTTAGAAAGGGAAGTGGATAATTTAAGGGTTTGTGTTGAGGATTTAATAGGTGAATTGCGCCGCAGGGAATCTGCACCCCCCCTTGAAAGACCAGTTAAAACCTTTTTGAAGCCACGTGATATCCCTATTCTGGAGTTACGTCAGTTGAATGGTGTAGACGGCGCGGGACGACTCACTGTTTTCTTGTCACAGGTAGAAAGTTGTTCTCAGTTAACAGACGAACGACAACAAATAGTTCGGATGCGAGTAGATGCACCCCTTTCACTATTTATTCAGAATATCCTTAATAAAGAAGTTATGTCGTGGGAGAACTTTAAGAAGCACCTAACTATTGAACTCACCGACCAAAGTGAAGACCGTATCTTTGATTCCTTGAACGATTTGAAATATACGTATGACGAAGACCCAATAGAATTTGTAACCAACCTAAAATGTAAACTTGCGTTGTTAGAAGTACAAACAAAGTCGGGAGAGGTACCTAACACTGAACAGCTCATTAAAAACAAACTACTGAAGGGCATGCCTAAAGAAAGTAGAGATAGGCTAGAGTTGTACTTGGACCAGAATGTAACCCTTAAAAAGTTTCTGAGCAAATTAGATAATGAGAGAATAGTGGTGCTAGCACAACAACGGGATAACGTGCGAACAATTGAACCAGCTTTACCATCCCAAGGTGCCATAGCACGTAACCCTCCGAGAACACCAACAGGGAGGGGCAATTTAGAAAGAGTCGAGAGGAGACTTAGACAATGGGATAGGAGAGAAAAATATTGTCCTTATTGTCGAGCTAATAGTCATTCTATAGCAGAATGTCGTAAACAACCTCGCCCAGGCTCCTGCTATGATTGCCTGCAGATGAATTGTCGAAGAGGACAACCAGGTTGTCCCGGGAGAATTAATATGACTCGAGGGAGAATAGCGTGACAATCACCGGTCATTAACCTGGACGTTAACCATCATGTGCTCGAAGTAATGTTAGATACAGGTAGTGATGTATCTCTACTTAAGCTTAGCGCAGCGGAAGAATTAGGGCTGGAAATAAAACATAGTTCAAGAATTCCCCCATTGCAAGGAATTACTGGTCGTAAATTACGAGTTTTGGGTCAAGCTAGTGTTACCATTTCTAGTATCAGTAATCACCCAATTACCATTAAAGTAGCGGTAATTCCTGATAATTATCTGCGTCCATCAGCCTTGCTCGGTATGAATGCCATCAGTCAAGCTACATTTACGTTAGATTACCAAGCAAGAAAAGTTTATTGGAATAACTTGATTTATCCTTTAGTGTTAACAACAAATGAATATGGTAAAGTTCAAAGGGTGGTAAGAGAAACACGACCCGCCCCTAATAACCACCCCAATAACCGCCCCAAATATGGCAGATTAACTACTCGTAAACACCTGGACTGTTACTTAACGACCATGGTGGAAATTAAAGTCGATGAACAACCTAACACAGTAGTAATGGTTGAAGCCAGACATCAATACGTCCAGAATGGAATACCAATGGTTATGACTGTCACTAAAGATCACACTTTGTTTATCCCCGTCATTAATAACACCAAGGTAGGGTTAAACTTGCACCCCGGAACATTGTTAGTCACCTATGAACGAGTGCAAGATGAACAATTAGAAACAGAAGAAACCCCCGTTACTATCTCCCGTATTAGTGAGGCTCTCGGACCTGAGAATGATTGTGTTAGTAATTACCAAATACGCTGGGAAAAACTGCAGTCCATCCTAGAATCTCGTGATTGGTCACATTTAAATCCAGAACAGAAAGAACAATTATTTCAAATCATCCAACAACATCAAGAACTTTTTATAGTACATCCAGGCGAGTTAGGTTTAATTCAAGCAGAACCAGCTCATATACAGGTAGACGATCCAAGACCTTGCCGTACGCCTCTATACCGTTATTCCGAGAAAGCAAAGGAGGCGATTCAGTCGATATTAAAGGAGTTAGAAGGGAAAGGTATTATCGAAAATTCAACTGCGGCTTGGCTGTCCCCAATAGTTTTAGTTAATAAGCCAGGGGGAGACAAAAGACTCTGTTTAGATTATAGAAAAGTAAATAAACAACTAGCTATGGATATTCATCCTCTTCCTAAGTTAGAAGAGTTAGTAGAGAATGTATCAGGAAGTGACTACTATGCCACTTTGGATATGAAGGATGCATATTATCAAATCGCCCTCGATCAATCCAGCAGGGACCTAACTACTTTTAGTGATGGAATCTCACTCTATAGATTTAAAAGATTGCCCTTTGGTTTGAGCTGCAGCCGCGCTTTATTCGCTAGACAAATGAACCAAGCTCTAGCCCCCCTACTTAAAGAAAATTGGGTTAAAAGTTATCTTGATGATCTTATTGTGTATGCGGCAGACTACGTTACTTTAATTGAGAAGCTGGAAAAGTTATTTAAACACCTAAGGTCTGTAGGTATAAAACTTAACCTCTCCAAGTGTAATATTGGTCAAAGACAAGTAAAATTCTTAGGACATATAGTGTCAAAGGAAGGGTATCGTCCTGACCCACGTAACGTAGACGCAGTAACCCAAATGAAGCCACCCGCTACTATCAAGGAAACGCGACGTTTCATCAGGATGTGCTCATTCTATCGCCGCCACAAAAAAATTCTCAAAGATTCTGGCCCCTCTTACCAACCTTACTAAAAAAAGGCCAAGTATTTGACTGGACCAGTGAATGTCAGAATGCTTTTGAGACTTTAAAATGTAAACTCACCCATGCCCAAATCCTTTCTAAAGCAGTAATGAATCGGGAGTTTATATTAGAAACCGATGCCAGTGCTACTCATGTAGGGGCAGTGCTGATGCAATATGATGGGAAAGAACCACGAGTGATAGGATTCTTTTCAAAGAAATTAAGACCGGCCGAAATAAGATACTCCACAACCGACAGGGAAGCGTTAGCTGTAGTGTTAGCCTGCCGGAACTTTCACCATTATTTGTGGGGAGTGCGCGTCCTGATCCGCACCGATCATCAACCCCTCATTTCTGTGTTCAGGCAAAGAACAAAATCGCCCAGGATGAATAGGTGGATATTAGAGATGAGGGAGTTTCAGTATAAAATAGAATATAAAGCCGGATCTAAGAACGTGGTGGCTGATCAACTAAGCCGTCCAGTTAAGGTAGTTAGAATGGTAGGGCAAGATACGTTCCTAGGGATGACCAAAGATGAGTTCATACAAACCCAAGTAGATGAACCCCGTTGGCGAGAAATGAAAGAATATTTAGAAGGAGGACAAGTACCACGACATAAATATCCTCCAGTAATCTTAAATCAGTTTATTGTAGAAGATGGAGTCCTTTATTATTCTAAACAGAAAAGAGATAACGCCTTGCTCTATTTGTTGGTGGTGCCCACGGTGATGAAAAAGAAAGCCCTTACTATTGTTCATGAAAAAGAATCGGGACATTTAGGTCAACTCAAATCTATATTAAAGGCGGAAGAATATTTTTATTGGCCAAATTTAAAGGCAGATGTGAAGAAATTTGTAAGAGAATGCCTAACTTGTCAGCAAACTAAGTCAGCCTCAACTTTGCAAAGGCAGTGGCGAGAATTGCCTCCTGTAAACCAGCCTTTGGATAGAATCAGTGTAGATATAACTTAAATGACTCCTGCTCGAGGAGGTCATAGATATGTATTAACCATAGTAGATAATTTTTCAAGGTTTGTAAAATTGTTAAAATTACGTTCGAGGCAGGCTGAAGAGGTAGTTAGGGGTATTAGATCATACGTGGGGGACTATGGAAGGCCAAAAACGCTCCTGGCTGATAATGTTTGCGAGTTCCGTTCTCACCTCCTGGCGGACTTCTGTAAAGCCCACGGAATTCACCAAGTTTACTCCACTCCATACCATCCTCAAGGAAACTCCATCACCGAACGTTTACATAGAACCCTTAAGTCCGTGTTAGCGTGCTTGAGTAAGGGTCAACCAACCAAGTGGCCCGACTATATCACCCAGTGCCAACAAATACTCAACGCGGCGGTACACGAGACCACAGGAGAACAACCACACTACTTAATGTTCAATCGCCACGCTCCGAGATTTATAGGGATAACTCTACCACAGGTGGACGATGAGATAGATATTGGTGTCGCCCTGGAGGTAGTGAAGCAAACCTCCCGTGACAACAGCCGGAAGTGGTTGGCGCGAGCTAATCTCGGTAGAAAAGAACAAACAGTAAGTGTGGGTGATCTAGTGTGGGTAAAGAAAGAACAAATTAGCTCTTCCATCGAACGCAAACTAGGGATAAAGTGGATTGGCCCCTATAAAGTGAAGGAAGTGAAGCAGGGAGGAGTGTCATACGAGTTGGAAAACACTTTCAGTGGCGACACAATCCTCCGGGCACCAGACAAATTAAAACGTTTTGTAGGGGAGGAAGGGTATATAATCGACATGAGCGAGATCGTGTTGCCTTCCGAGGATGGTGAGGATGATATGGAAGAGCCACGCACAGCCCGACAACGGAGGCCTGTGAGAAGATACGTAGAGGAGTGCTGAGGAGAGAGATTAATAAACAGACCCCTGAGTGTTTTAAGGAAAGGTTACTGCCTCTAAAACTTTTTTGCAGCTAAGGAGATGCCAAGCTGAAACACTGGTCCCACAGCTGAAGCAGTGATCACCGCAATCCTGGGGGCTCTGGACTCTGCCCCAGGGAAAGGACCTGGATGTTACCCCCCCAAGGACGAAGGCTTGGTGAAGCCCCGCTGAGAATCACCACCCTGCTCAGCTTGCCAGGACTGGTGGGAGTTGGCTTCACCTATTCCGACCAGGAGGTCGAGTCACGTCTGACTCGGAAGTCTTGCATAGAGTCAAGAAGAAAGAAGAAGAAGAGGAAGACCGGTCCCGACTTATGTTGATAATATATAAACTCTTGTTCTTACGAGTGTGAGAATACGAGGATTTATTTTTTTTAAAGAGGAAAGCCATGTACCGAGTACAACGGGCCAACTTTGCCTATCATTACGGTGATTCCTTTGCGGAATCACCGGTAAATCCTCGTATTCTCGACACTCGTTAGATACCTTGTTATGGTTAGAGTAGGTACTACTAGAGAGAGAGGATGATGGGAAAAACGCGTGACGTCACTGGAACTGAGGATATATATATCGGTCTGGGCGGAAGGTCAGTCACTAGTGTTCCGTGACCCCGCTCCAGACAGGTAAGCCTTCAGTGTTCCTAAAAGCCTTGCCACACTCTTGAAAAAACATTAAGATTAATATCTAACAGTAAATTGTCCTCCCGGATACAGCTGCCGAGAGGACCAGCAAAAGACTGTCTTTCGGTTGTGGTTTGACTAAGGCTGCATATGGAGTTGCCTCTCGCCAAGGACGACGGCCAGAAGGACCCAGTGACTCTCAAACAGTATTTATGGCGCGAGTGTATTTTGGTCGTTTTCCATCAGTTCCCTCACGTATAGTTAGGTAGGATAGAATAGGAATATTTGTGTTAATATATTTGTTTATGTTTGTGTCGCAAAGGGTGGATAAGCACCTGTAAGAGCACCACCACGGGTATAGCGAGTACTTTATTTATTTATTCATCATTAAAGTTGTCCATTATTTTACTATATTCGTTTTCTGTTCGTATCTCAACCTCGGTGGTGGAGGGCCAAGTGGTAGTAGTAGCAATAGTGTCGATACCCAAGTGGTGTCGTGGTGGCAGCATAGAAAGTAGATAGAAAGCAGTAGATAAGAAGGTAATATTTACCTACGGTACAGTGGCGTAAACACTGACCCTCGGTACAAATGTTTAATGTTATTTCACTTAAAATTATTTCTTTTATGATAACACACTTATGCTTTTGGAGCTTTGTACATTTTATATACACACTATTAACAGTCTCTTAGAGGACACGAGCAAAGTTTGGCATTGAGACATCCTCCATGTACTGAGGTACAGGGAGGATGACCACAGTTTTGGGGGGGTGATGATCAGTGAAGGAGAAAGGTAAAGGTATGAAAAGTAACATGACAAAGTATGAATAGGTTCTCAGTTAAAATATGGCCAGAGCAATTTTTTTTATATTGCTGCCATGAATATACAGCATTGGCACAGAACGTGCACCTACCAATCCCCGTAAATATATGGCACTGCTGGCAATGTGCACGTTAATGGGTTGGCATCAAAACTGATATATTTAAAATAATAATTAAGAGTAGAAAACCTGACATTACTGTGTTGGAATAAATATAATCAAGTGATTTAGAGAATGTTTTGGGATTGGTGTTCATCATAATGTATGGAAGAAAAATAATGAGAAAGATGGAGGTAATGTGATGGTGATAGTGAAGGAAACTAAGAAGAATGCAGTACTACTAAGGAAAGAAAAATTGTAAGGAGGCACAATGTTAAACTTGGCAATAAGCAACATGACACAATGGATTTAATGATAATATAAGATTTAGAAGGAATAAGAAAACATAAAAAATCTGCCACTATTGAAAATATAAACTACCTGTGCCCAATAGTTAAAAGTAATCACATACTGACATACTGATTGAATTCTAAGTAAAATAAGGAAGAAATGACGGGAGGATCAATCACATAAACGGTAGATGTAATAAAGGAAAAGCAAATTTTAACAAACTGAGAAATTATTTTATGGAAATAAACTGGAATGATACAGATAAAACTACAAAAAAAAAATTAGATGCGTTTCTTTATATTTATAATGAGTTTGAAAAAATGTACCAATATTGTTAATGAAAAATAGCAAGTTAATTAGCAAGAAAAGATACAGCAAGTGGCATGGAACAAATTGAAAAGAAAAGGAGGAAAAACTTATGAGATAAATATAATAATTGATTGATTGAATTTGAAATGCCACAACAATGACGTAATAAGGCACAGGAGAAATACGAATGTGTGACAAACAAATGAACATTTACGAAGAAGGCTTCATAATGAATGTAATGAATAAAACATGAGGACACAGTGAGAAGGTAGTATATAATACAAGAGAAGATACAGATGTCAGGAAATACAGCTTCCCAAGCAAGGTATTTTTATGGTATTTTTAAGCAAAAATATGATCAAATAATTAGGGTATATGAGATCCCATGAGCATGGCTAAATCTTATAAAGATCAAATTAAGAAAGAACAATTAGATAAGAACATAAAAAAGGGAAGGATTGCTGGCCTTCTGCAATCTTATCATTCCTTTATGACACTTTTCACATGCTCTTCTATAGTCTTTCAACCAGATTGAGGTATTCAATTTTACACTTACTCATTTAATATTATATAGAAGAGAAGACAAAACCGAGATACAGCATGAGACACCTAAATATTGCTGCAAGTTAGGGCTTAGAAGAGAAGTTGTTAGAATGAAAGAAAAATAGATCAAAAGTTGCTAATTTTGCAGTAATTCAAAATCACATATATAAAAGAAGTCCAGCTTTCCTTAAACAAGCATCTCTTGGTCAGTGCCTCACCTTCATGGTGAGACATGAGTTCCAATGTCTAACCAAGGCATCTGCCCGAAGGTCCTTCCAGGTAATGAAGTTGTGGAAGGGAACACCTGTCCGACGATCCCAGGTAGTGAAGGTGGCTCTTTGGGTGCTCAAACCCATGCATTTGATGTCACTTGCATTCAATTCAGCATCTAGGAGAGAGAGAAGTGAGTGAATACACACACCAAGATCTATATGCCTTAAATTTTGCTCAATATTACAAAAGCTACTCCTAAGAAGGTAGATAGTCATTCTAATAAACTCAAAAAGTTACTACATTAATTTCGTAAGATAAAACTGTATGTTAAGCCATATCACAATCTAGTTAAATGTATGCATAAAATATGATTAGTGTAGAGCCTCATACACTTTTGAAGATTGAGAGCATAAATCTAACGATTCAATAATAAGTACGGTATTATCTGCATTGGCATTGTTGCACATTATTGCACCATTATTACTCTAAGAACTTTGTAGATTTAGGGGGCTTACATTCTAAATCCTCTTGGATAAAAAATCAAATAAGAAGTTATACATATATGCAGAGGTAAATATTCTACGGCTAGATGGGATTACATCACAATAAAGAAAGGAGGATATTATGTTGAGATCAAGTGGTTGGTTAGGTGGTTTGAAGTATGCTTGGAACAAGATTGGCATGAGGTAGATAGTGTGCCATTATATAACGGCAAAGGAAACAAATTAATGGATTATTCAAATTATAGAGTATTCAAATTATAGAGGAGTAAGTAAACTGGAGAGAAAAAAGAGTGAAGAGTTTGTGAAGAAAGAATATGAGTTAAGCTGAGGGTCCTAAAAGGAGAAGGCCAGTTCTAAGATGGAAAGGTAGGGTAAAGAATTACATGCATAAAATTGTTGCTGATAAAGGGGTAGTGATTGAACAAGCTAGGTCGGAGTGTATGGATAGGGATAGGTGGAGGTTCTTCTGCCAATGCCATTCCCTTGGGGGTTGTTCCCAGAGGGAACGGGGCATCAGAGATTATAGAGAGAAGTAAGCTGAACATGTCAGAAAAAAAATTGTCGGAAGAGCAATAATTGAAAGTTATCTAGATGACCAAGTGCCAAATACAAATGAACATGGTGCCTTTAAGTGGGTGTGAGGCTGTGTTGATAAAGTGTTTGGGATGAGGATGATGTGCAAAAAATACCTAAGAAATAGAAAATATTTGTATTTGAAAATTATAAAATACTGGAGGAAACATATTATAAGATTGATAAAAAGGCAATGTAGCAAGTACTTCAAGTTTATGGGGCGGCTGGGAAGCTGATGAGAGCTGTGAAAAGTTCTATGAGGAAAGTAAGCCTTATGGAATGAAGATAGAGAAAAAGGTGAAACTTCCCAGTTGGTCTAAGACAGAGATGTGTTGTCTCTGAGGTTGTTCAATGTTCATGAATAGAGTGGTAAGAGATGTGAAAGCTAGGGTTAGGGAACAAGTTGCTAAAATGGTGTGAGGAGGTGAGAGGAAATAGGAAATGAGCCATTTACAGTTTATAGATGATACATCACTTGTTGTAGATAGTAGGAATAAATTACAAAGACTAGTTACATAATTTGAAAGGGTGTGTGACAAGAAAACCAAAGGATAATGTGGTAAAAATCGAAGTGGTGAGACGTAGTAAAGATTGAGGTATAGGTGTTGATATAATTCTGAATGGTGCGAGATTAGAACAAGTGTAAAAGTTTGGAAATTAAGGCAGGGGCTCCATGGAAGCTGAGATTAGCCATAGGATGGAAGATGAAGCTAAGGTTATGGGAGTACTTTGGTACACATGGAGAAAGAAATCTGGCTGTGGAAGCAAAAATGGAAATGATTGAAGGAATTGAGTAGTATCAAATGTTCTGTATGGTTGTGAGGCTTGGGTTTTCAATGCAAAGTCAAGGTAAAGGATCGAGGTGTTAGAAATAAAGCACTTGAGAATAATTACAGATGTGAGATGGATTGATAAAGTGAAGAACAACAGTCAGCGAAATGTGTGGAAGCTGGCATAGCTTGCTGGAATTGGCATATCAGGATGTTAAGCAGTTTGGTCATGTAGATAGAATGGAGGAGGAGAGAATGCTTAAACAAATATAAAGATTCAATATCAAAGGTGAAACATTGAGGGGAAGACCTAAAAATGGATGAAGAAATGGGATTAAACAAGCACTGAGCCACAGGGACTCAAGCATACAGGAAAGTGAAAGGCGTATATGAGACACAGTAAATTGAAGCGAAGTGTTGTATTGGGGGGATAACAAATTGCTGAGATTTGGAATGTTAAGTAATGTGAAGTGGCTGGTAGAGGTCATTAATTTCAAAAGTAAAAGAAGCAATTAACTATTAGACAAAAAATCTGCCTAACTATTGACTTGGCAAATACCCTTAAAAGGGAATAGCCAAGAAAGGTGATTAGGGTTCGAAGAGACATTACTCTCCTTCTCCCTTAGTGCCTTATCTTTTCATAGGAGAGAATACAGAAGAGGGGCTTCCCATACCCCTCTCTCTGTCCCTTTTTGGTCGCCATGTATAACCTGCAGGGAATATGGAGATAATATCTTTGCAGCCCCCATCATAGGGCTATATATGACAAAAGAATAAAACAAATAAATCAATAAATAAAATAGATAAATGTACTATAAATAAAATAGAAAATAAAATCAAACATATATGGACATGTGTATATATGAAAGTGGTTATATCAGTAAATATATTCATACACATGCATATACGCATGTATGTTTAGTGTGAAAATACTATAAAACATGACATGAATAAACATTAAGAATCTCAAAATAAATTAGATTTCTAAATGCAGTGAGGGGTGAATGTGCATGAAAGGAGAGTGCATCATTTATAGAATTTAAGCAGAATTTGAATTGTGAAAAAATTCAAGTGAAGTCAAAATGTTGAGTTCCTTCTGGTTTTCTTGTGTGCCACCTCACTTATTTGGCAGAAGGCCAGATGCATAAAAAAAATCACTGGTCCCCATGATGCAGTTCCTCCACCTTCTCTCCCTTACTATTTTACTCACTGGATATTGCTGCATTCATTACACTTATAAACTTGTCCCACAACTCGTCAGGATCCATCTCCACCCTTCCATTGGCTGGGTACAGGAGGGTCACCTGCAATCATCAACTTTCACAGACACAAATATTTGATAATCAGTTACAGCTTACTGGCAATGAAAAACACTAATGGTTCCAGTGTAAATTTTGAAATGCCAAATTGCCTTATGCTAATCACAGGAGCCATACCTAGTTTTATGTCACATATCAAAACTCTTGCTATTACACACATGACATAATGTGTGGCTATTCTAAAAAAAAAAATATAATAAGTTCTATGCTCTCACACTTAAGGCTACAGTCACACTGGAGCTGTGCACTCCTAAGTTTTTTCCACCAGAATAAGTGTGAATTTGCTGCACTGTCAGCTGCATGAAGCATGGTCGGGGTTCCTGGCACCACAGGCTGAATTTTGAAGCATGGCCTATGGTACTCAAGAAACCCATACAAATCTATAAGCCAGGTATTACACCTCTAACCATTATGTATATGATTTGTTATTTTGATGCAGAGAAATGAGGACATGAGGAAAGAAAAAGAGAAGTTTCAGGAAATTATATATAAGATGAACTGTAATATGTATTCCCTTTTCAATCAACAGTACAGTATATGTATAAGTTTCCATAAAATCCACCATTGTATTGAAAGATTTGAAAAACGGTATTGATTCAAATTGCAATACACAAGTTATGATATATGGAACAAACACAATTTAATGGAAACCGATTCAGCAAAAATTTTCTATACTTGATATAGTGGAAACAATTTTGGTAAATTGAGCAATATTTGGAGGAATTTTGCTTATGTCCGCTGACTCACACGCCTTTCTTTTTTTAGGGGGCGAGAGTCCTTCATTTCACCAACAACTCCTTCATGCTCTTATGGATTTCTTTATAAGCCTATTTATGTGGGAGCCTCATTATATGTATCTTCAGACAAAGTAAATTCAGTTATGCAATGCAACAATTTCTTCCAATTTCTCCTTTCACGCGTCCAGAAGTACATTTATGCAAGTATTGGCCAACTGTTTTGACGAACGAGACACGTCGTTTTTCTGCCAAACCAGGCCGTGCGTAAAAAGGTTGCATGGGTTTCAGTTCCGGTATCCATCAATGAAGATGCTCTCCGCAACGTCAGCTGGGCAAGCCCAAACCCCCACTGTGGTGCCCGACCACAGCGATTCTTCCCCAGTAAACAACTTAAGCATCACAAGCCCGGACGTGGACTCGATCTGCCGACCAAGTGAATGCAAGACCAGCGCGCTACCACTGTATTAGCCAGGAGGCTAGTGCACATACCAGTCTTGCATTCATATTGATAATGTTTGGACGTATGTGCGATCTTGTACCACAACCACACCATCTTCAGTCCCAGATTCCCAGCTAAGGAGTCAAACATGCAAGCCATTGTGTTTGTCAAGCAATATTGATGAAGGTCTAACATAAAAAAAATGTCATCAATAATAATACGCAACCCATTGTATCGTTAAAGCAGAATTGGCAAAGATTCAATGTCAAAAAGATGCCAGTTATATTTCCCTCAAAGCATGAGCCATAAGTTTGCAAGACAAGACTTGATATCTACTACCTTGTATGCCAGCCTTCCACTTCTCAAGATGAAGGTGCCTCTACTCTGGGAACACAAGAGAGGACCGCCAATCCTTTAACCCCTAGGGTCTAGCTGACAGATATTTCAGTCGGGACGTAGAGTCCAGCTGACGTATATTTCTGTTGGGACGTAGAATCCGGCTGACGGAGATAGGCCTATTTGGTTAAAAAGTAGCTATGACAGAAATATCCATCGGCTGGACTCTACGTCCCGACAGAAATATCTGTCAGCCGGACTCTATGTTCTGACGGAAATATCTGTCAGCCGGACTCTATGTTCTGACGGAAATATCTGTCAGCTGGAATCAAGGGGTTAAACCAATAATAAACCTCACTAGCAATCAATCAGTCAACAACTACTATACTAGTAAAAGATTATGCTTGTGCAATGTAAATAGTCTACAAAATTAGTTAACAAAATTAATCTAATTTCCCATCTAATGCATCAATCTGAAATAGATATTATGGTCATTACTGAGTCCTGACTTCTTCTTCCTAGCATTTCTGACTTTTCTATCTATTCCAGGTTATCACCATATTGTTCGTACTGATGTTGCTGGTGACATTCGGAAACATGGAGTGTGTCTCTACCTGAAAAAAAAAATTACCTTTCTTTCATTTCAGTTAACATTGATTGCCCCAATGTCCATGCTGTGCATCTTACATCTTTCAACTGTTATATCTTAGCTGTGTACAGACCTCCCTCCTATACGTCTTTGGACAATACTAATCTAACCAACTTTCTACATCAGTTCTGCTTGAACGAGGAAACACTAATTTCACGTCACAATATTTAACTGACGTCACAGTGGTACCCAATGAGACGCTCCCCCACTATTCCACCATCAGTTCAGGTTCTACCTCCCCAGTCAACAACACGTCAGCTGCTTCGCTTCTCCCTGGTTGAAGTTTGCCTGGGAAGCTTTCTCCTATACAGCCCTAAGTTGACTGTGGGTGAAATATATCTGGATCTATGGATGCATTTACTGTCATATGTATTATTTACTATGCAGTTTGGAGCTGTGGGTTGGTTCCTACCGCCCTAGGAGACAACATATGGTGTTTATCTGACTTCGCTTCTCCATGGTTGAAGTTTGCCTGGGAAGCTTTCTCCTATACAGTCCTAAGTTGATTGTGGGTGAAATATATCTGGATCTACAGATGCATTTACTGCCATATGTATTATTTACTGTGCAGTTTGGAGCTGTGGGTTGGTTCCTACCACCCTAGGAGACAACATATGTTGTTTATCTGACCCTCTCTGTCTCTCTGGTTGCGCAGTTTAATGTCGCCACCCAGGTGTGAGGCGTCCCTCTTCTTCGTCCTCGAGTAGCAAGAAGCGTGGGAGCTTGGAGAAGGACGACTTAGATAAGTCTGCTAAGAGAAGTCGGTCTTTGGTAGATATTTCCACACTCCCTCCTCCAGCTTGCGCTTCTCCGCCTTCACGTGTTAGGCTGAGCGCTCTCCCGTGCCTGGAGAGGGTGTTAGTAATTTGTATATCTGTGTCCATTACTGCTGCACTATTATGGTGACACTGCTGCACCATTACGATGGCACTCTGCAACTTTGAGGAGTGCTATGCTTCCATCCAGACCATCTTTGCTGTCACTTAGCCTGTCACTGAGATGTGTTCTACCATCCTGCACAATGACTAAAACTTGAACGTTATACAAATAACAAATATAAACATGAAAATAATAGTAAATTTACAGTGTTACACCCGCCGAGCCCGACATTGTTCTTGTGTTGCTTGATTCAGACTTTCCAACTTCACTTTTTATCTAACTTAACCTAACCTATAAAAATTTAACCTAACGGTGAGGGTTAGGTCGGCCTCCGTGGTCAGTTGTTAACACAATAAAGAGATACTTATTCTCTGAGTGCTACAATCTTGATGACATGACTGTTCGTGATTCATGTGCTCTTTGATAAAATCATATGTGAACGGTCCTGCAGAGCGCCATTGGCTGAGTGGGACCTGTTATATAACGACAACAAGTAACAAGTAAGTAACAATTTACATCTGACGAACGAAGTCATTGTGACAGAAAAGCAATAGATGAGTGTGTTATATGTGCAAAACACACCCTTTAACGCCTAGGTGATCTTTATAATGAGACAGGTGTAACACTGTAATAACACCTAAGTAACTTGTGCTAGTGAGGGAAAGTGATGTGTTAGATACACTCAAAAGTGACCTGATCTGGGAATGGAAGCAGCTGTTGCTTTCTTGCCATATTAGTACCTTGGCAAGTGCTACTTCCAGTCCCGGCCTTTTTTAGGCCAGCAGTCTCCCCAGGAGAGGGGATGCATGGGCCGAAGCTGCAGTAAACTCTCAAGTGAGTTCCGGGTTTCCTCCTTTAGTTAATACACCTGATAACTTTAGAGGGTGTAAGATTTTCTCTGCTAACCTACTGTGGGGGTCTCATGCAAGATCCTTGGATTCATGATGTGGTGAAGGGAAAATTTCTAGAATTTGTGTCCATATCTTTTCAGACTGTGCCTCCACGTCCTCTCGCCCTGTCTCGGGCGGATGATCGGACCCTGTACGATGCCTTATATCAGTTCCTCAAACAGTCAATAGTGGAGCTTTGTTTACCTGAAGATCACGGTTTTGTTTCCCATCATAAAGCCGGTTCGGGCCGGCAAGGGTTATTCTAAACTTGATGGACCTTAATGTTCATGTGCCTTATATATATTTTTTTTTTAAGATGGACACTCTGAAGGATGTGATTCCTTTAATCCTCCCTAACTGTTTTTTTGTTACAGTTGATTTCAAGCACGTCTATTATTCAGTTTATATTAGGCCTGAGGATAGGAAGTGGCTTCAGTTTTGGTGGAAGGGCCGCGCTTTTAGATTTACTTGTCTCCCTCAGGGGCTATCTTCTGCTCCTCGCACCTTTACAAAGTTACTGAAACCTGTCCTCTCCCACCTTCAGTCCCTTGGAATGGTTGTGGTTTGTTATTTAGATGACTGTCTTTTTATTGCTTCATCGGTAGAGGCCTCGTGGGCCCAGGTGGGCTATGCCTTGCACTTCTTTCATTCTCTGGGTCTCACCATCAATGTGCGGAAGTCGGTCCTGGAGCCTACCCAGAGGGTTACATTCCTTAATGTGGTTCTTGACTCTGTTTCCTTGACTTTGCCTTCCTGTAGGAGGGAGTGCATCAGGGAAAAAGGTTTGCTCCTCCTCAACAGAGATATCACCTTACAAGACTTGTCCTCTTTTATTGGTTTAGCGGTGGTTTCTGGCCCTGCTGTAGAGTTAGCTCCTCTCCGTTACAAGTACCTGGAGATTATTCGTATCAGGGATCTCTCTTGGTCCTATGGCAATTATAATTCCTGTGTTGTTTGAGATGCTCATGCCCGGGAATTAGTCACTTGGTGAGTGACTAATGTAGTTTTTCAGGAGAGGTCGCTCCGCTCTTCTTCTCCAACATGTTAGCTGTTTACAGATGCCTGCCTGACTGGCTGGGGTGCTTCGATGGGGGACTTTACAACTAGAGGTCACTGGGCCCACAAGGAGCTGGATCATTTAAACTCTTTGGAGTTAAGGGCCATTCTGTTGGGGTTGCAGTCACTTTGTCGGGATAAGAATGGCTCATATTAGGCTTCGCTCTGACAACACCACTGCAGTTGCATGAATTGATCGTTGTGGTAGCACACGACCTACACTTCATGCTTTTACAGAACAGTTTTTTGAGTGGGCTGCTTCTAGGGATATTATTTTGTTGGCACAGCATGTACAGGGTTTATACAATGTGACAGCAGACACAGAGTCTAAAGTCAGTAGGATGGATGGTGAGAGGATGTTACAGCCGTGTATTTTCAGGATGGTTTGTCAGCGTTTTTATACTCCTGATATCAATCTTTTTGCTACACAGATAAATGCTCAGTTACCTGACTATGTTTTTTGGAGGCCAGACCTGTCTGCTATGTCCATTAATGCCTTTACCTTGGATTGGGGTGGGAAGAATTTATATGCTTTCCACTTTTCAGTGTGATATCCAGGGCTCTCCGGAAACTGCACGACTACGGGGCGACGGCGCTGATGATTCTCCCACTGTGGCCAACTCAGGTGTGGTTTCCGACGGCCCTTCAAATGTTGGCAGCTGATCCAGTCTTGCTTCCACGCTGTCCTCTGCTTTTTCCGCAACAGCTAACTCTTGCACACCCTCGGGCTCGGGGATTGGTCTTGACAGCGATGGTGCTCTCCGGGCAGCGTTCACACGTCGAGGCCTTTCAACAGAGGTTGCCCTGTTTATCCTTCGGTCCTGGAGATCTAGCACTAAGGCTTAATATGGGCCGCGTATCAACAATTGGCTGTCATTTTGCCTCGGCAGGGAAGTGGATCCGTTTCTACCACCTGTGTATGTCCTTTTGGACTATCTTTTGTCAGAATTTAAATGGGGGACAGGCTGTGGGTACAGCTCTATGAACACTATCTGGTCTGGCATCTCTGCAGTTGCTACTTTTGATGGACATCCTGCGGGACAACATCCTTTAGTTTCCCGTTTCATGACTTGGGATCCTCAGCTAGTTCTGGAATAATATCTGCAGTCTGGGTCCCACGGAGGATTTGTCCTTTCCTCAGTTATCCATAAAATTGGTCGTTCTTATGTTCTTGTTGTCTGGCCAACGTGGCCAGACCTTGCATTTGCTGGACACAAGAAATTTGTTTGTCTCTGAGACTCAGGTTGTTTTTGGGATTGGCGATCTGGTGAAAACTTCCCGTCCTGGGGTCCTTCTGTCAAGGGTGGTCTTTGAGGCTTACCCGTATGACAACTGCTTATGCGTTGTGCACACCATTGAGCATTATCTTGATAGGACAACGACATTCCGAGGAGCGCTTACGGGGTTTTTCTTGACGACACGACCTCCAGTATGGTTGGCCTCTCGTGATACTTTGCGTCGTTGGGTGAGAAATGTGATGGGTCCAGCAAGGCGGCCCTGGTTTTGCCGTTATCCACGAGTGTCTCCACCATTGGTTGGGCCCGGGAGTCGACCTTTACGCAACACTACCTGAAGCCCATCGCTCAGCATGGACAGGTTGCGAGGGCAATTTTGTCATATAATGTTTGGTCTTTTCCTCTGCTCAGGGTTTAATGTGAGGGTTCTTTGACCCCATTTTTGGTATGGGTGATGGGTGATTTTTCTTTCCATGTTCCTGTGGGACTGTGTTTCACTATTTTTTTGATAATTGTTAATGTTTTCTATCTTCTGAATTACAGTGTTGTGCTTTACTTTGTTCCTATGGATTTTCTTTTTCACGGCTCCATACTGACCCTTTTTCTGAAATTTGTGTGATTTTGTAGGTTTTAGGAACCTCTCTAAAGCTCTCATTGGGTACTGCTGTGACGTCAGTTAAATATTGTGACGTGAAATTGTAAGATTAAAAGAGTATTTACCAAGTATGAAGTTTGATCGTAATTTCACGAACATTTAACGATGTCACAGTGGTGCACAATGCCCTCCCTCCCTGCCCTATCTATTCACGGAGCTCACTTTGGGGCATGGGCTCTCAGCGGTAGTTGGTGGCTGCTTCCTAAAACCTACTCTCTAAACGGATTGATGGTGGAATGGTGGGGGAGCGTCTCATTGTGCACCACTGTGACGTCGTTAAATGTTCGTGAAATTACAATCAAACTTCATACTTGGTAAGTACTCGTTTAATCTTACAATTCTTGGAGACTTCAACTTACCTGTTATTGACCGGTATAGAGACGATGCCATGTTTCTCAACTATGATCCTCTCACTGCTTCTTTTGTTAATTGTTTTAACTCAATTGGTCTATCTCAATGGGTAGTTTTTAACATATTCACACCTTCAGGTAACACCTTGGACAACGTATGGTCCACATGTCCTCTTCCAGGGTGCGGACATGTCCCAGTCCTCTGTACTGTAACTATTATTTCAAGACAAATCCTGACAACAATAATAGTAGTCTCCTCAGTAAGAGAGCCTGGGGCAGAGGTAAGTATAAGATAATAGATGAACATTTATCTCATATTGATTGGGACTTTGAATTTTGCCATCTTTCTGTTCATGCCATTCTCACTAAATTACTGGACATTCTCACTCCTTTGATTGATTCTTACATATCCTTTAGTATTCAGCCAATCCCCATCTCTTCTTTGAAACCACCTGCTGCACTAAAAAGGGAAAGATTGAAAGCTTGGCAGTTTTTCAAGACCCTCAGGAAGTTCTACGGTCACCAGTCTCGGGAATGCTCTTCTGCCCTGAATAACTATAATCAAATTAATCACCAATATAGGAATTTCTTTACCCATTCTCAAATATCTTACGAAATGTCTCTCATTGACAAGCTTCAAGATAATCCTAAAGCATTCCACCAATATATTCGCAGTAAGAAAGTGGGTGCTCCCACTGTAGGCCCACTTATGCATCCAGGTGGATCCTTGGTGGAGAACTGCTGTACCATGGCTGAGATGTTTGTCAACAGCTTTTCCTCGGTATTCAAGGACTCCTAACCTAACCCTTCTCCTCATCAGACCTTCCACTAAATTCTTGATAGTATAAATGTTACCTTCACAGGTGTGTTAAAGAGTTTAGCTTCTTTAGATTCAAACTGGGGCCAGATGGTCTTCATCCCTGACTCCTGAAATCATGCCTTTCTTTAGCTTATCCATTGTTCAAAATCTTTATTACTAGCATGAGCAAGGGGATTCTACCCGCTATGTGGAAAGTATCCAACGTAGTACCCCTCTTCAAGAAGGTATCTCGCCGGGTTCCTCTCTACTATAGACCGATTAGTCTTACTCTGTCTGCTGCAAGACTATTGAGAGGATTGTGGCTGATCATATCAACAACTGCCTCCAATAGAATGCCTTACTTTCACCTGATCAGTTTGGTTTCAGACATTGTATGACTATTGATGACTAGCTGCTGCTGACCTATGGCTTTGTTACTGCAGGTTTAGACTTCGTACATGGTGGATGTAATTTTATTTGATTTTTCTAAGGCTTTTGACGTTGTGAATCAGTTCTGATTCTAAAACAAAACTGCGTTGGTATTACAGGTACTCTGCTGAAATGAATCAGTGACTTTCTCCAGGGCAGAACAATGCATGTAACTGTTTCTGGCACCAGAAGCAGCCCTAGGGAGGTTAAGAGTGGAGTTTCCCAAGATTTTGTACTGGGTCCTCTACTGTTCCTCCTATATGTAAATCACTTGCCACATTCCATCCTAAACAACTGCAAAATTTTCGCAGATGATCTTAAGATCTACTTAAAATATCTTCCATCTCCTTCATTTTCTTTGGCACTTGGTACTTACTTCCTCATGTCAGAATGATATAGATAATATTTACAGAGCTGCTAGCTCTTGGGGCCATGACCTCAATATGAGCAAGTGTATTCTCTTAAGGTTTCAGCATGGCACCATATTGGCACTCTTTCCAATTATTATCTTCTTGGTCATACAATATCACTGGTTGATTCTCACAAAGATCTTGGTGTCCTGGTGGACTCTTCTCTAAGATTCCACCAGCATATTGTCAATAAAGCTTCTGGATTGTCTGCTAATTTCCTCAGATGTACTCTCTGTCGATCTCAGGACTTCATGCTGACCCTTTACAAAACACATATAAGACCACTACTTGAGTTTGCCTCTTGTGTATGGAACACAGGTTTTTTAGGAGACCTCCGTATGCTGGAATCAATCCAGAGGTCATGGACCCGTCAAATAGATGGTATGTCTGAGCTGTCTTATAGTGAGAGACTCTATACCCTGGACTTATACTCTGTTCAAGGACGCTTACTATGGGCGGATCTCCTAAAATATAGGAAAATTTTTCACCGTGAGTGTGCTATATCCCCTGATGATATGTTCAATCTGGCCCTTCCATTAGGTACAAGAAGTCATAGATTTAAGATTTTTCACACCCACAGTTCCCTTGAGGCCAGAAGGAGATTCTTCTCATTAAGATGTATCACTCTATGGAACTCACTCCCCAACGAGGTAGTTGCCCTAGAATTCATCTTTCCTTTCAAGTCAGCCTTACACCACACCCTGGGTCCAGTCTTATACCAATATGTATAGTAGATTCATATGTTCCCCACTGCTGCTTATAAGCCTACTAATCATCCGACTTACTCTTTTGTTACTCTAACTTATTGTGCTCCTTATTAGTTTCAATTAGCCTGTTCGCAGCTAGAGTCGTAGACACCTATCAGCGCTAGAATTTAAAATTTTCTCCGCTTCTCCGGGGCAAAGGGGTGACTTAATTAATTTAGAAACCGATGTGCAGAAAAAAGACATGAATTACTGCACATGTGTATTTAAAATTAAAAGCATAGCCTTAATGTTATTATTCTTACTTACTGGGAAGAATGGAAGAAGAAAGAATTGCAAGGGGATGCTGGGAATGGATGCCAGGCGGAAGAAGACCAAGAGGAAGATCGAGAAAGAGATGGAAAGAAACTGTAGAAGAAACCCTTAGTAGACACGATTTACCAAACATCAGAACACTAAGGGAGGAAGGGATCTTTCAAGACAGAACCGAATGGAGGAACATGCTGGGACCACTGACAGGCGTGTGAAGCCTACATTGGGAGCTGAAGTAAGAAGTAAGTAAGAGGCTCTTCTGCCATGGCCACCCCTGGGGAGAGTTCTTAGGAACATATATAAAATATAGTGGTTAGATAGATATATCTATATGTGATGAAAGTGTATTTTTCGTGCTAAGATAAATACAAACAGGTAGCTATTCTATATCACGTAACAACAACTAAATACTTCAAACCTTAACAATAATATCACCACAACTATCCTATATGCTACTCAGAGGATTGTTTAAATATATCAATAGAGTTGTATGCATATTGAAATTCTTTACACATGGCTTTATATGCTGCACAATGCACAACTGAAATGAGTAGGAAGACATATAACAGGAAACTAACAATAACAGATTAACACTTCTAAAAAAAAAGGTGGGTATCACAAAGCAACAGCTGGCCAAAAATGGTTGATTAAAGAATAATCATAAATTCAGTACATACATATTTCACATTTTTCATGTGTTATCATATATGTCTTTGATTTGAGAAATAACATTCAATGGCATTTACATTCTTGCAATAAAATTATGCTGATTTTACACTCATTATTTAGAAATATTTATAAACATTAGATGCTAAGGAATTATGACTATTCAATATTCAAAATACACTGAGCACAAGTAGTTGAATAACTAAATATAATAAACACTAACCTTCTCTTCAGCTCGCCCACAAAGCAGAGCCTGCTTGTTGTATATAAAACATCGAATGGTGGTAGTGCCCAGGTCGAGGCTGGCAATGTACTGTGCCTCATGGTTGGGTGATGGGTCTGGGGTTTGGTTGCTCTTTTCCGAGGCGCCCATATTGCTGTGGTCATTACTCACTTCCCACACACACTTACACGTCAGCCACACTCAGTTACTTAGCTTGGCACTTGCTGGGGGAAAGAAAGACAAATTTCAAGATTTTAAATGATATTTGATTACAAAAACATCAAGTTTATATAGTATTAATAAAAATAATAATACACTGCTACTAAACCCATCGGTAAAGACTCGTTTCATGACCCCCTCATTATCTCCTTACCTTTATAATGCACTGCAAATTTAACCTCAGAAACTTGTTCAGAACACCTCAAACAGTTATGCTGCTGAATTATAGAAAGAAATACGACTTTTTTCAGGTTAAGTTGGGTTTGGATAGGTTTCATTAACTTAAGTTTGGTTTGGTTGGGTTAGTTTTGGTTAGGCTTATTCAACTGCAGCTTTGGGAAGGTTATGCTAACAAAGCAATTTATTTCGGTAAATTTTTACATCCTCACCAGAATGGTGTGTGGCTATGGAAGAAAATGGTGTCTGCATCTCGCACAACCCCTTACTTAGTCATAGAAAACATTTGATAGCTTTTAAATTAATCAACATGACATAAAGTAACCTAAATCAACCATACCTTAACTTATATTGGCAAATAACCTAACATTGTTCAAACCAAACTAAACTTTACTTTTCCAGGAGCAGGTAAAAAAAATATTTATTATTTTCTGTAATTCAGCGGCATAACTGTTTGAGGTGATCTGAACAAGTTTCTGAGGTTGAATTTGCAGTTCATTAATAAAGGTAAAGAGATATCGAGCGGGTCATGAAACGAATCTTTACCCTCAACAGACCCGGGGTGGCTACGCACCCTCGTACCTCCTAACCTAACCTAACCGGATCCTCCCCACCGACACAGACTGAACCTAAACAAACAATAGGCTGGCCTCTAATTCTGTCAGGCGTGTAGACTTAGAAATCGAGCAGTAACTACATGTTAAGTAAAGCAGTGACCACTCACTAAAACCTTCACAAATGGTCAGTATGTTAAGTATCCTGCGTACTACAACAAAAATCATTCTGATCGGCTTGGAGACGCAATCATACAGAAGAACCTACGATGCTAATAGGCGTTTCAACCTTTAATCTATGTCCTACAAATGACTCACCTTGTTCCATGATGTTGTATGTCAGTATGACCTGTAACCGGTAGAAATTTAAGCAATGAATACAGTAAGATAATTGCTATCTTCCAAGGTCAGATAAGGTCTTGCTTGCTATCTTCATGCTGTGATTTACTTATATTGAGAAAAAAATCTTCAATTTGTCTAACTACATTAAACTCCCTTCCGATGATCCAGGAAAATTTTCCTTTTAAATTCAAGCGATATTAGACAGCATGTTCTCGATGTTAAGAGCAATACATTAATGGTAGCGAATAAACAGTGGTGTTACACAAACCATCATAGATTGAGGTCAACGTGTACATTCCTTACAAAGTGGCTGGTCATTCCTCCACAGATAAGCTTATTTAATCTATATCTCAATCACGTGATCCTTCAGACATTTAACATGCCTTTGCAGTTTAATAGTAACATTGATACACAAGGTTGTCACAAGCACGACAACGGTGTATATCATTCCATAGTAAGACCTGCCTTTCATAATGTAATGTTTACTCCGAATGACAGAAAACATTTGGCCCTTGTGACATGTAAGGGAAACCACAGTATATTAAAATTATTGGTAAAATTTTACATCTTCACCAAAATGCACCTGAATATAAATAACACACTTTTCATTTAGATTTTGTTCCATTTCGAATGATTTTGACATTCATTTCCGTCGCAAATGCATATATTGTAAGATATCGTCATGACGTCCATACAAGCCTGGGGACCAGTGGCGTATGGTGGTTTCTGTGACTGGGTGTGCTGAACAGTGATTCTGTCCATAACTAACATATATCTAATTACTGATGTGTGTATTTACCTAGTTGTAATCTACAGGGTTCGAGCAAGGCTCATCATGTCCTGTCTCCATAACTATATTTATCCAACTTTTCCTTAAATGTATGCACACTGTTTGCTGTGACAACTTCTTCACTCAAGCCATTCCACATAACCACCGTTCTATGAGGAAAACTGTACTTCCTGATATCCCTCAAACACTGACTCTTCACAATCTTCTTAGAATGCCCTCTCGTTCTTCTGTCCACACTTCCAGTTACCGTCACCAAATCCTGTCTGTCAATCTTCTCTATGTGATTTACCATTTTGTACATCGTAATCATATCTCCTCTTTCTCTTCTCTCCTGCAATGTTGGCAAACTCATTTCTCTCAATCTCTCTTCATAGGCTAGATCTTTCAATTCCGGCACCATCTTTGTAGCTGTTCTCTGAATCCTTTCCAACTTCCTTATATCTTTCTTCTTATGTGGTGACCACACCACCGCTGCATATTCTAACTTGGGCCATATCATGGTGGTTATAATTTTCTTCATCATACTTGTATCTAGATAGTGAAACGCCACTCTAATATTTGTTAGCAACCCATACGTTGAGCCAAATATCCCATTTATATGCCTTTCCGGGGACAGGGTGTCTTGAATAATCACTCCCAGATCCTTTTCTTCTTTATTTTTTGTTATTAAATTGTCCCCCAATTTGTAATCCCAGGTGGGTCTTCTTTTACTCTTCCCCATCTCCAACACATGACACTTTTTAGCATTGAATTTCAATTTCCACCTCAGGCTCCATTCATGAATCTTATCCACATCTGTCTGCAACTCCTTACAATCTTCCTTACTCTTTACTACCCTCATCAGCTTTGCATCATCTGCAAACAGGTTTATATAGCTACTCAAGCCTTCCTGCATATCATTCACATATATCTGGAACATGATGGGTGCTAGCACTGATCCCTGTGGTACTCCGCTTGTTACTACACTCCACTCTGAATTTGTGTCTCTAATCACAGTTCTCATTTCTCTATCCTTTAGATAATCTGTCATCCAATTCAGCACTACTCCCTTCACTCCTCCCATATGGTTCATCTTCCACAACAGTCTTTTGTGTGGGACTCTGTCAAACGTTTTCCTGATGTCCAAGTACACTGCATCCACCCAGCCTTCCCTGTCTTGCACTTCATCAATCACTCTCGTGTGTGTGTGTGTGTGTGTGTGTGTGTGTGTTGTGTGTGTGTGTGTGTGTTTAATTACAATTTTATAGTTATTCATACTGTTAGTTGGAAAATAAAGCAAATTTTGTGTAAATTTAGAATAATTAAATATATTAATTTTGATTAGCTAAGCTTACCACCTAAATTACACAGTTGAGTGGTTGACATACCTGATTACTTATAATTCAATTCTATTCTTCGTGTTTTTGATATAAACTTGTTCATGACTGCATCATAGAAAGAGCCTCTCTGTTTAACTTTAGTCACCAAGTTCTTTTCTATGAAGAGCAAACTGAGGCCACTCAGCCTCACATGGCTCTCATTATGTGGCACCTGGCACCTCACAGCAGTCCTCAAGGTCACTGTCACAACTCACGGAGACTACCACGGCCACAGTCACAGGTTACCACAACACTACAATACCACATGTGTCCACTCCCTGTAACACTGTCTTATCAGCCACTATTACACCACAGTTATATGAGCCACTTTAATACCAGTCACCTAACCACAAATACCGTCTATACCAGCGTAGCCACTTTTCAAGGGAAAGATATTTTTAAGAATACCAGCGTAGCAGCAGGAGGCTCTCTCTCGTATCCCTCCGCCGGCAGATCGGAGTGAATGTCACATTTACCCCATCTCCCCTCTTTTCTTATCGCCATGGTAACGCCATCATTAAGATGCAAACACACCGCAACACAAAAATAATTACAACTTCTGTCATTTATCTAGCCAAGGGAAATGTACGTACTCCCCCGACACTGGTGTAAATGAAACTGTTAGTAAATTAATATAACTTGGGTTACTTGGCAATTCAACTTCCGTTGTTTCATCGGTAAGAGAGTCCATGAATTAGGTTGCACTCAATCTTTATTTCTGATTGAGTGACTTAATAACATTTGGTTTCATAATATATACTATATTATAATTCCTGCAAGTCTTAATTATGTCCATATAATGAATGGCAAAGACACTTTATACCTTCTAGCCAATATAAAATTTCTGCAGCAAAAACGAACATAAGCAGTGAACATTGCTAGAGCCGCACACCCAGCTCCATATTTTCAACAGTGTGCTCTCCCACTCCACCGTACGCGCTATGCTACATAATGATACAATTGATTATTGGGTGTGCAGTGCTTCTACAAAACACCTATAATGCAAAATATTATAACAGTGCTAAAAGCAATAAGAAAAATATCGTTTCTTACTTACTGCTGAATTTATTTATAACTATCATGCATTTCTCTCTCTGGCTGGGGATGTGCG
>JAXIVD010002411.1:43793-60706 GCA_036785275.1 Cancer borealis | reverse complement strand
GTTTCATGTTTCCAGAAAAAAAAATTATATAATCGACATATATTGCACACATTAATTTTCAATACCATACAACTTGGGTGCAAACGTACAATATTTTGATGCATTCTTGACCATCTAAAAAATCTTGTCTCCTCTTTCTTTCAAATCCGCCTCGTTTATTAAGACAAAAAATTGGTTAATGTCATCATTCTTCATACAGACATTCCCTGTAAATAATACCACTTTATTTTCTGCATTCGACCGGGTCTTAAAACATGCCACACTTAAGGGACTTCTCAAAGAACAAGATGGAGTCCTTGTCTCGTAAAGTTGTGGCAGTGGATTACATGCTTCAATATCATATCTGTGAATGACCTCCACTCTTCTACTTCAATGAATGGATAGGAGTGTAGTATTGCCCAGTAAGGTAGTGGTGGTGGTGGTGGTGGTTCAGAGTGGCTACCTCAGTTTTGTTACCAGATGATCCGAATTATGTATATTTAACACACTACTGAAAATCAAATACTAGTTATGCTTGCGAGGCGATTATAAATATCTATAAACATCTAATTCCGGAAAACTTATACTCGTAATTTTGGCAAGTGAGCGCTTGAAACCTACAGTTTGTTAATCTGACTCATCCCTTAGCACCACTCAACACGAATTCAAACAAATATATCGCTCTTAGTAACAGCAATTGTGCAAAACGTCTTTAATGTTCATATCAGTAAGTACGACAATATCACCATCTTTAGTGTAACATCTTAAAAGGAGTTTGTCACTTTCTCGTAATCAATTCCATCTATTTGTCTTTTTTCTCCACATAATCAGACTTAAATTTCTCTCTCCCAGAATCAGGTTTTCTAATACGATGTTATTTAAGCCCAAACTTTCAAGGGATGCAGACACCCAAACAACGGGCAAAGGTGAGCTCGGGCAAGACTATCGGGAGGAGGCGCAGCAGGTCCCCGTCCGTCACAGGTGAGTTAATTCCACGGGACTTGCAAATTATTGTTCATTAGGTAATTATTATGAAGTCACTGTATTAACATTCTAGTTGTTGACGTTCTATTTGCTGCGTATGTATGTCTTAACATATATGCTGCTTAAGCTGTCTACATAAACAAAATGGGTAACCACGTTCAGTTCCAAGCGGACATTTACATAATCCTCAGCTTGGTTAATGCCCCGCCAATAAGAACAGTACCTTAATCTACCCTCAGTAATACTGACAATAAAGGATGGAAGATGCCTTTTTTCATCTCTCAAAACAGGAGCTGCATGTTTATACAGTCTGACAATCACAGAAGACAAAATGATAACAGATTAAGAATAATAAAACTCAAACGTAGAGCCGAGGAGGTCTAGGTGTATCTGGAAGGCATGTGTAAGATCATTGAAGATGCATACCCTACCTTACCATGCACTTCCAGGAATACAAAATAACATGGTACATACACCACATCATTACGAAGACATCATCATCTGTCTTATTGCTTCTCAAACGTGTGGAATATAAAATATTGCCTCATTTGTATGTATGTATGTACCTGAATCCTTGTCCTCGTCATGAATGGCTGGTTACCTCTGCTCTGCTCCACATTGAATGTTTTCTCAATTAGAGACTTAGATGATCTTCACAACACAACACTCGTTCCTTTCTCAGTCTTCATCAGCCTTTTTGAATTTAGAGCAACGTGTGAGACAGTAAGGGAAACAAAACCAGAATAGGTACAAGACGCCCATCACTTAGAAGTCGTAACATAACGCATCAGAGTCAAGATACAAGTTGTTGTTGTGGACTTGTGTGGTTAACAAAACAATGCCACACCATAAAGTTTACCAACGAGACTGTGCAAAAATATAAGGAATGCCTAAGCAGTAAGTAGAACGAACAGCTGTCGTCCACCAGCCTTCAATTTGCAAAACGAGTACTACGACGACTACAAATAACAATATTTAGAACTGGATCTTGGTGTTTTGAAGGCCTGATTGTTGTGTTCAAATTTAAGGGGTGGAGAGGGGGCAGGTGTAATTTCCCTCAGTACACCAGCCTAAGAATTATCTACCACTTACAAAAATTTTCGCCGGAATTTCAAGTGCCATGAAAAATGGAAGCAATACTGTCCTATTTTTTTATTTCTTATATTCTGTATTTAGCTTGTTCTTTTATTACTCTTTTCCTTATTTTATGGATGTTACCATGTTTTTTTTTTTTCCAGGAAGATAAGTCAATCTAATAACAAATATCAATAGTCACTAATAAATTGCTTTCATTATCATCAACAGTAGCATGTAGTAGAGAATCACCACCAAGCTTTGAAGGTAGACAGAACGATGCTCGCCTACAATGTATTCTACGTCCAACCAAGTTTAACGTGGGGGTAATATTTTGGATTTTCTAAGACTTCCGTTAGATTCTCGCTAAAATTTATAAAGGAAATGGTCGACACAAGTGTGAAGTGTGAAGTGTGAAGTGTAAAGTGTGGGGAGGCGAGTCAAACTACTTCTTTGTTATTTAGTTAGAAGGGAGTCTAGCGTGAGCCCTTGTCACATTAACTTTCAACTCCTGGATGGATATTTCCTGCCAGGCTTTACGAATATAACTAAAAGGCGCATGTACTACTAAACAGCAGCACGAAGAAGGAAATTTTGTGTCGAGCAAGTAACAGGTGTTTTCGCAGTACTATCATGACCTTGTGTGAGACCAGTGACTGCCTCTTTAAGCTGGTATCCACGTGTGACTACAGTTTGTATATGCTATAAAATGTTGCTTTATATAAATTGTTTTTCCTATCCGATAACAAAAAATGTCCTTAATTTACATGCCAACGTGATGACTTTCTCTTACAGTACAAAATTATATAAAAGTTTTCTTTTAAATCCTTTCAAATAACCGCATTTCTTTTCTTCTTTCTTTTAAACATCTAACGCATAAATGCTTAAAAATCTAATTACAGCTACGCCCTACGCCAAAATAAATACATACATCTATGTCACTTAAATATATTGAAACACATTCGATGGCGGAAAACAAATGTCTGATATGCATTTTTTGCTTTGGTAATTGCATTCCAGAACTACTGCAATAATCGACTGTACGAAGGTGAGTGAATTTGAGAGAGAGAGAGAGAGAGAGAGAGGAGAGAGAGAGAGAGAGAGAGAGAGAGAGAGAGAGAGAGAGAGAAGAGAGAAGAGAGAGAGAGAGAGAGAGAGAGAGAGAGAGAGAGAGAGAGAGAGAGAGAGAGAGAGAGAGAGAGAGAGAGAGAGAAGAGAGAGAGAGAGAGAGAGAGAGAGAGAGAGAGAGAGAGATATTTGATATTTATTGGCCCATATACACATACAATATATATCTTAGACATTTTTTAATTACAAGGGCTATGGGTCTGTTGAGCAAGCTCTAGTACAGACCCGCATAGTTATATCTAAATGGTGCAGACGTAGTCAGTTATTGGCCAAAAGTGCATATACATACAAATACATAAAGACACATATATACATACATAAGAACATACATACGTATACCGATATACAAATATATACAAATACATAAGTATACATACATACATATATAAATATATTCACAGACACATACATACTATATACACATATACACACATACACATACATTTACATATACACACGTATACATACATACACACATCAACCTACCTAACCCTAATGAGAGAGGGAGGTATTATAAATGGACAATAGAGAGAGAGAGAGAGAGAGAGAGGAGAGAGAGAGAGAGAGAGAGAGAGAGAGAGAGAGAGAGAGAGAGAGAGAGAGAGAGAGAGAGAGAGAGAGAGAGAGAGAGAGAGAGAGAGAGAGAAGGCAGCTTTGTCCGTCATAAATTTTGCTTACTTATACAAATAACTCAGCTAATGGTCATCTGATGCTCAAATCTCACAATTGATGACCTGACACCTGAACTCTCCACCACCACCACCACCACCACCACCACCACCACCACCACCACCACCACCACCTTCGCCATCGCCTGGAGAGTGTATGAGAGCGGAAGGTGAGTGCGAGAGGCCAGTGTTCCAGCTGCTGCTCATGAGTACTGGGAAACTTAAGTATAGTATAGTGTGATGTTTAAAGTATTACTTTTTATACTCCTGTCAGTGTGGTTTTGAATAGGATAGAAATTACTACCTATTCCTTCTTGTTTATCTACAAGGTTATCAACGTAGTCATCACCGTAACACACACAACACCACTATACGCAACACTTTGCAATAGTACATTACAAAAGTCATCATAATGTACTGTTTACAGCCATCATCATCATCACCCCCACGGTAATTACGATCTAGGTTACCACCAACACCGCCATAAACGAAAAAAACATAGTCAACACCTCACTTTAATTACCTGGCCTTCATCATTTCTCTCTACCACCTTCAGCAACACCTTAACTGCCTCATTAAAATAATCACCATCATTATCACCAAAACTACAAAACACTCAACGACTATTTCAATCACTCACATTACCAGCAGCATCAACCGTACCAAAATAATACTATTATTATTACTACTATTACGGTTATTACTACTTTTACTACTATGTATCACTACTGTTACAACAACATTATCAGCCATTTACAAAATATACAAGATAAGTATGTATGGATACAGTGGCCCCCACTAATTAAAATTAATATTTATATATATATATATATATATATATATATATATATATATATATATATATATATATATATATATATATATATATATATATATATATATATATATATATATATATATATATATATATATATATATATATATATATATATATATATATATATATATATATATATATATATATATATATATATATATATATATATATATATATATATATATATACTTCGACACTATTAAGTAAAGAGAAGACAAAATGACTGTAGTAGAAAAATACATGTATGGATAAATACGTGTAAAGAAACACAGAAAGGAAGACTTACATGTACTACTACTACATCTACTATTACTACTACTACTACTACTACTACTACTACTACTACTACTACTACTACTACTACCACCACCACCACCACCACTATTCTTCCTTTCTCATCGTGACCATTATCTTCTTCGAACAATCCATTAACTACCACTATACCGTTCCAGACGCGCTTGACCACATTACAAAATAACATACCAATATCTACATCTATCTCCATATAAATCTAACTCTACTTGTCACTCTTTATCTACCCATCTATCTCTGTCAATCTGTCTGTGTCTCTTTATCTATAGCTATTCATCTGCATAATTATTTACTAACAAGCCTCAGCTCAGAACAATGAATAGTTAATAGATTTCATTTACATAGGCGGGTTATGGACGAGAAAAAAATTAATAATAGTAGCACATCAGGTCAGGCTGCAGAGGATGGATGAACACAAAGCACATAATGTAGATACAGCAACAAAATATTATCACTTATGAGGAGTTACTAGCACGGTTGGATGTAGTGATGCGTTGGCTAAGGCCTTTCGACGGGTGGAGGGCTGTGTGCAAGCTGCCTACCAGGTGAGGTTCGCCAGGTATGCACTCGCTCTATTGTAAAAACTGTTGCTGCCGTGTGTCGAGGAGGCTGCACTGAAGACCAACTAATGAGATGTACTTTTTCTTCCCTCCTCCACCTGTTTGTCTACTCATGTGGCTGTACTGATGAGGTTAATGTTGAAAAATATTACGATTGTGAGGACTGAGGAATGTTGTTGTTATTATTATTATTATTATTATTATTATACTATCATTATTATTATTATTATTATTATTATTATTATTATTATTATTATTATTACTACTATCATTTTTGTTATAATTCTTATCTTAATTATCATTATTATTATTAAATATTATTATTATAAAAAAAATAAAGTTTATGACTATTGTTAAAGTTTCAAATGAAGTGTGTGTGTGTGTGTGTGTGTGTGTGTGTGTGTGTGTGTGTGTGTGTGTGTGTGTGCGTGTGTGTGTGTGCGTGCATGTGTGCGTGCATGTGTGCGTGCGTGCGTGTACGTGTGCGTGTGCGTGTGCGTGTGTACGCACGTGCAGCTGAGGCGCACACGCACAAATACACACGCACACGCACACACACACACACACACACACACACACACACACACACACACACACACACACACACACACACACACACACACCAGGGTACAAGCAGCTTACTTCAATAAACACAGACTAATTTACGGTCACGAGGGAAGATAAAGTTACGAGTTATAAATCTGCAAAAAGATTGTGACCACGGTAGTCAAATTATCACCCGAGGCTAACACTGCTGCTTTTTTTTTCTAGCATTGATAATGTTGCAGATGTTGTAAAAAGCTGTAAATATTTATCTCATTACCCGTAAAGGCCTCCTGATGTTATTTATGTGAGCGTAAACTTACCACAGAATTCTCAGTGCAGTGGATGGGGGTTGAGGGTTGGTTACAGGGGGTGATGGGTGGTGAATGGTGGGTGGGGACGTGGGGGAGTGAGGCTTCATTAGGAACGGACATGTGGAAAACTTTAAACTAGTAATGTATCAGGTTAAACGTTTTTTATGTTTTCAAATGTAAACATGTGGTCACAAGCCAATGCTTTAAAGAGAGAAGAAAGAAAATAAATGAGGTTTGCTGAGCCCCTTGATATATATAGAAGTAATATCATTCGAACTAAATCTAACTCAAGTTCCTGAAGTTTGTAGTCTAACTGCCTTGAATGAGTTTTAGTGTGAGGAAGGTAGGAACACGGAGAAAAATATTAAACGAGTACAGGATTTTTCGGTAGATTTATATAAAAAGTATAAATCCTTGTTAATTTTTGCTTTAAAAAGATGGACAAAATCGGTGTAGGAAGAAGCCTATTTGGATGGCCGTCAGTTAATCTATTCACGTATCTATTCATTTACCTATCACACTATATATCTATCTATTCACATTAGCACAAAGGTATGCATATTCTTTCACGCTAGAGTACACTTGACAAAAGATTATGGAGTAGCGACAGGTAGATTTCATCATATTGAGCACCTGAGGATCTTGCAATATTCAGCATCACAAGTTTGAAATTGAAGTCTAAACAAATTACTGACTGTATATTAGTATTTCTGGTCCCCTTTCTAAGATACTATTTAAAGCAGATGAACGACAGAAATATTATCATTATTATTATTATAATTTTTGTCATCATTATTGTTGTAATCATCATGGTTATCATTACCATTACTACTATCATTAAAACTCTACAGTCTCTCATCATACGTGTCCCTTGATGATGTCCCCAACCACCACATCACGCAGCGTTTCTTAACCCTGAAATCGAACGCTAAGAGTGAAGAATCAATCATTGTGGAAGTTTAGTTGAGGAAGGAACAGCGACACCTACATGAAGGAGAGTTGCGTATACAGAGAGAGAGAGAGAGAGAGAGAGAGAGAGAGAGAGAGAGAGAGAGAGAGAGAGAGAGAGAGAGAGAGAGAGAGAGAGAGAGAGAGAGAGAGAGAGAGAGAGAGAGAGAGGAATTAATACTCTTTGAATAATATATACAATAAAGTTATGATCAAATGAAGTTAAGCCAATGCTAACTAACAAGCATTCACAAATACCTAGAATCACGTGGCTTCATAACTTGTTTCACTACTAATATTAGGTCGAAAATGTTCAGTCGGCTGGAAATACACAGTAGAAGTAAATGCAATGTTAAAATAAAAACAAACAAGGAGGTCCCAGTCATCGTGGTAAAGCTCCAGGTGGAGGAAAAAATTGTCGCTTCGGGCATCAGTTCAATTTTCAAGAACTTCAATATTATTCAACGATTATCACAAGCAAAAAATTCACTTAACTTGCTGAAAACTAGGATATATCTCATTACCTAAAGTATGAACACACACACACACACACACACACACACACACACACACACACACACACACACACACACACACACACACACACACACACACACACTTGGACAAAAATAAAAAGTATACAGTAATCATAACTTCCAGAACCTTATGGGAAGCATATAGAATACCTGTAAATACACGGTGCACCTGATTACCTGATTATTAATATACAAACTTGTCTTCCTAATCTGTTAATGACATCATAAATATTAAATGGGTTTAGGCTTCCAATTCATCTCGAGTTTCAGCAACACTTATAAGAGTAACGCTTCACACCAAAGCTAAGCATACAGAGCTAACCAAAATATATAATAAAGAAAAAGGCTGATATACGTAATGCAACTCGGAAGGGAAGAACATGTAATCTAACTCAAAAATCAATATAAATGAAAACACTAAGGAGCTGTCACAGACCTCTCTTGAAAAACTAACACGAACTTCAGATTGATTTGGAGATACCAGAAGCAAGACTCGATTACACTTTTATGTTTATGAAATGAATTATTGATAATCAATCAGGAAAATACGTAAAGTTTTACTTGAGCTTGTTATTTTGTGATTATGTGAGGATACCTAGAGTCCATGTTTGTGAAGACGTAGAGGTCAATGTTCTGGAAACCGTTTTAATTGAGATTCAGATATCATAGAGAAAGAGATGGAGTGAAAAAAAATAATCAGTAGCATCAATGACTCATGCAAAACTCAATTATCTTAATCTTCCGTGAAAGTAAAAATGAATAAGTTTAATGACGCAAATAACTAATCTTTTGAAATCGAGGCGACCCGAGTGACAGACTGACAGCCAGTAACAGCTCTCGCCTTCATGACGTCAACAGGAAAAAAAAAAATATATCCTCAGTCACTTCTTATGTACTTGGTATCACTGAAATATTGAATTATAAATAAATGACATAGTAACCTGAAACGGTCTGCAATAATTATCAACACTACTGTAGGCGTGTCAACAGTGCAGCAAAACATCACACTGGGAGTGTCCGGCTGGGTCGCAAATGCTCACTTCTCAACATTGACTTGCAGACTTTTTTTCTAAGGTCAACAGTACTTCAATGCAATGACTTTCGGTGACATTGTAAAGAGGAATATTGGCATGCAGCTGTAATTCCTATTCAGTCTCTGCATATTAACAAGATTACAAGAGACTAATCATGAGGTTGATCCAACAAACACACCGAGGACAGAGCAGTATGAATCATGAACGAGTAATGCATGAGTAATAATGTGATGTCTCATACTTCTAACATAGCTCCTTCTAACCACACGGTATTTGTATTTACGTTAACTTCCAGGAAACACAAATATTACTAACCTCTCTTCTCTAGGTATGTGAAGGAAGACAAATTTGGATTGGCTTTCCTATTGTTTGTGCAATTTATAGCTGAGCAATGGCGATCGTCGCACTCACATTATTATTTTGTGGCGAGCCAGGCACGCTTGGTCGAGGCTGTGCTGTTCTGCCAACAGCCAGCACAAAATAAGTTATTTCGGAAGTATGTGAAAGAAAATTCTGCCCTTTTTTCTGATAAAGTTTTTGAAAATCCTATCAGGTTAAACAAATGTTTCTTTATTGCAGAACTTCACAACTACATAATGATTCAATAGAATAATTCAAGTGTTAGTAAATTGCTGTGGCAAGTTTTCCTCGGCAAAGTGAGATTTTTTCCTTTGAACCGTCTCCTTATCATCATAATATATTCATAGCTTACATATGTGCCATATTGACTAAAGTAGATATAAATATACACAAACATCAATTAAGGTTCTGTTTGCAATGACGATGAAACAGGAAATTGATACAAATGTATTACCTGTGTAGCCTATTATGTTCCCTCGTCCTCACACCACTAGGCTCACTAGGCTTCACGCAGTTGTTGTACAAGTAAATATTACCATTATGTCAAGCATTTTACCAACACACCAGCTTTTGAGGAAAAACTAGAAACTATCATATAGTATTGAAAAGGGGAAAATAGCTTCCTAATACCAATCTTCTCGATAAACATTTATGATGATATTCAGCAAAGCCAATAATCTATGGATTCGTTATATATATATATATATATATATATATATATATATATATATATATATATATATATATATATATATATATATACACATACATACATAATTGATAGCGCCTCATCATTATCATCAACACATCAACATGATGGCTACATGGCATTTCCTATGGCAGGCATGACGTTATAAAAACTGCCAGATTGTGTCAAAACCGAACATTTCTTCACCACTGATCGCTTTCAATGCACCTGATATTATAAACCTCTGTCATTCAATGAAATATGTTGAACAAAATGGTGCAGAGGAACAATGAACAAAAACAAATTAACAACAGATGGATCCTCTACAAATGTTATATTATTCTTATTATTATTAGTAGTAGTAGTAGTATCATTTTATTATTATTATTATTAGTAGTAGTAGTAGTAGTAGTAGTAGCAGTAGTAGCAGTAGTAGTAGTAGTAGTAGTAGTAGTAGTAGTAGTAGTAGTAGCAGTAGCAGTAGCAGTAGCAGTAGCAGTAGCAGTAGTAGTAGTATCATCATTATGAGAAACCACAAAAAGAAGGTTGACTTCCGAGTACGACCACAAAGACAGCTTCAAGAAGGGCAAGTTCCTAACTACAATAAAGTACCAACAAACATGATTGTGGTAGCACCAGGCTCATTTGTCACCCCACCACACTTCTTATATATGGCTTAAAAACAATGAAGAACACACACACACGCAATCAAACTCCTTTTTTTTGTCTGGCGTAGTAGTTTTCCTTGTAAGAGTATGATTAGGCTGTCAGTTTGCTGGCTGATGACGTACAGGACATCAAAGACTTGCTGATTTTCATGCCACCACACCCTGAGCTATTCCTGGTGAATGCCATCCCCCACCACAACGAGGAAGACTCAATGAGGCAGTTAATGACCAAGATTCTCCTGCCGACGACCTGTCTTACTATAACCAGACCTACCTTTGCTCTCCCTCCATCCTTCATTCCTGTCATCCCAACCTCCCAATCCCTCATATTGTTTATTTCTTTATAGTATATTTCCTAGAGGGCACTAACCTTTTACTCCTGGGTTTTCAAGTATCACAGGTAACAAGATGTAATGAAGACATGTAAACATTCTTTCATAATATGTGTGTGTGTGTGTGTGTGTGTGTGTGTGTGTGTGTGTGTGTGTGACGTGTGTGTGTGTGTGACGTGTGTGTGTGTGTGTGTGTGTGTGTGTGTGTGTGTTGTATTTATCATATGAGCTCATCTCTAGCCATAGATAAACAGCCATACACACGAGCGTTCATGACATATTTACCTCACCTGTGGCGGAGATGGTGGTGGTGGTGGTGGTGGTGGAGTCGAGGAGACGTTGGCTAGAGAGTCACATTAAAGGCTCAGTAGGGGTACAGTCCATCGTGCTCTGCCGTAATAGCATGGCCCGACGACTTTCTTTCAGCAGTCCCCATGTGACAACCCAACTCAGTGTCTGCCCCCACTCGTCTGTCCCCTGTGATTGTCGGCCTGTCGGGAAAGAAAGTAATTAATCAATATATCAAGAAACATTAAGGATGAATGAAGCCTCACACTAATAAATGAACATCATATGAAACAAATCAAATCAAATGCTACTAATTAATGGCTGGATGCACGAACATTAATTTTCATCTGGTGCCTAATAGGGCCAAGAAGAGTGTCGTTTCCTCACTTCCTCAATTGAGCAAAATTCCTATGATGGTTCTCCCTATCGACGAGATCCTCTTTCCTAAATTTTGATCTAGCCGTTTCATTTATACTTATCTCCTATCAACCTGTCATCTAAGTTCTAAGGAAAGTTATAACCACATGCAATATCAGCTTATCATAATTTGTATAAGTTGAATCGTATGTGGAGAGGAAATTCAACGTAAATATGACCTCTCTTGCTTTACAACTACAGATATTATGGCCTTATAGACACTATTTCATAAGAATCAAAGAAAAAATACACGATATGAAGTAATTTGACGACCTCGTGGGTACCTGATGTTATTTCATCATACCTAACCTAACCAACCACTGAATAATTTCCTTCTTGGACATACAATTTTACATGTTTCAAAATCAGCAAACACCAGAGGCAATTATTTGCTTTGCCATGTTTGATTATATTGTGAATATGAAGAGCCCATAGCAACTACTTCATCCCTCAATCTATCCTATCAACCTAACCTAAGTGAATATTCAACCGTTTCTTCTCAACTATACATTCATTACAATTTACTGACCACCCATTTACTTCTTGAATGGTTAGGCTAGGCAAGAATAGGTCAAATTTGTTACAAAGTATTGAACATTTAATAGATTGAATAATGTGACGATATGGGCCTGTTTATATTTCTATACTTATGAAGTATTCTAAAATATTGTATTTACAGGTCAACTTGTTGCTTTAATCAACCGATGCATTTCTGGTGCATCATATGTTTTTCTGTGATTTAGATCATGAATAGATTGATTTTATCCTTCATTCCCATTGTAAAAGACACTTGATGGCCTCCATACCACCAAGTAAGTTCAGTGTAAATTATCTAGAAGTACATGTATATAGCTATGATAAGGGTTAATGTGAAGAGACTCCACACTCACATGGACCTTGACTGACCAGCCATTTAATTGGTAAAGTCTCATATATAACATGATTTGTCTACTTTTTTTCAATGGGAATGAAGGATAAACTCAACAAATTCATTACTTCAATCACCAGAAAAATAAGGAACATGAAAAAATTGTGGATCAGCTGAAAATGTAGATTTATCTGTCACATTATTTATGTTAATTTACTATTGTGAGCATTAATTTATGTTATTATTGTATTAATTGACTTTTTTTTCTTCAAAATATTGATATTCTAATGATATAATAATTGTTCAACAGCATGGAAGACTTCGAAGATGTTGGACAAGGAAGGGGTAAGAGAAATTTGTGGCATTTCAGAATAAGTTTTTTGCTACTCTTGCCATAGATATATGTTTAGCATTGCATCTTACAAGTTTTATAAACTGACCAATATGGTAGTTGCCCATATATATTGTTCCATCCAGTTGTTTATTATTTATAACACTGCAAACTAGCTAATTTATACTGAAACTGTTGCACATTACAACATCACATCTACACAGAATGTTCATGAATATTATATCGTTGCAATGAACTTTGAATTATGAGAATGCAGATATCATTTACAACAATTTTGATTGAAGTATTACAATTACATACAATAAATAATTTTATATAAAAATATTCCTTCTTCTTACGGTACTTCGAATAAGTCCAAGAATGCAGCGGTTCGCTTCCCTTCGCTACCTTACAACAGATGGCATGCAACTAACAATTGAAGACGACTGACTTACATCATAGTGTGCAGATGATAACCCATATCATTACCCGCATTGCACTAAGGCGCATCAAATTTCCTACCCAGTTGAGGAAACTACTGAGATGAACGCCTTCTCTCACATTGCAGAAATATCTGGCTGCATCGGATGCCTAGACGGAATTCTGATACCCATTAAAAATGCTGGTGGAGATGCTGCCGAGTTCTACCGTTGCCGCAAAGACTTCTTTGTATGCAACATTATGGCTGTGTGCACAGCCTCCTTTTTTTTTTAAGTTTGGTTGTGAACTAGACAGGTAGTGATCATGACTCGACGATTTTAACGAGTCATGATTAGGCCAAGTCCTTCAGGAACACAGAGGTTTTTTGCTGAATGACAATGGTTATCTTCTGCGTAATTAAATAATCACTACATATATCAATCCAAGTACACAGCCTTAACATCATTTCAATGCAGCACTGATTTCCACAAGGAACTGCATTGAACAAGCCTTTGGTGTGGTAAGGTGAAGATTCTCAGTTCTCTCTAAAATTATAAGGATTGGGTTGGATCTAAAATGTTATCACTGCCACTGTGGTTCTACATAACATTGCACTAAGAAACAATCTACCTCTGGAGGAGGATCCAGATAAGGTGATGGAAAACCACCCTGAAGATATCCTAAGGCCAACCCACCATGAAGATGCACATACAGGACAAAACAGGAGGGATGAAATACAGCAATAGTTTTTTTTTAAGAACTTTGTGTCCTGTGAAGTGGTTCCATTTCAGTAATTTAGTTTTCTTACTTTTCTTTGAAATTTGCCATTAGCAAATGTATCAATTCAACTCTTTTCTAATGTGTGTTTGTGTATTTACCAAGTTATAGTTTGTGTGTGTGTGTGTGTGTGTGTGTGTGTGTGTGTGTGTGTGTGTGTGTGTGTGTGTGTGTGTGTGTGTGTGTGTGTCAGTGTGTGTGTGTGTGTGTGTGTGTGTGTGTGTGTGTGTGTCAGTGTGTGTGTGTGTGTGTGTGTGTGTGTGTGTGTGTGTGTGTGTGTGTGTGTGTGTGTGTAAGTACACATTACCATATCCAAAGCACAATTGCTTACTATGTAACTATAGAACAGAGGCTGAATAAAGTTAGGAATAACATATATAAACTTTTTTGTTTTTAAGGTGAAACAATAATATAACTCCATCCTTGGTGTCAATACATTTGTTAAGTCATGAAGTCAATCAACTGGCTATTAAATAGTCTTGTATGCTAACCTTATTCTATTTTGCTGAACTCTACCTGTTTAGTAGAATGGATGAAAAGAAACCCTATTCACTCCCTGCATTTTTAAGCCCTTCCCCTCTGTCATCAACATGCATGTACTCCTTTACCCTATCCTTCCATTTTACTACTAGCCTTCCTCTACTCATAGAACCCTTAGTTTCACTTAAGAATAGAAGTCCTGACATCACTGGTTCATCCAAAACCAATAGGTCAACGGTCCGCTGCCATTCATCAATTATAATATCTGCTGCATTTTGAGGCAGCAGCTTCTTTGTAGAAGAATAGTAATTTTCCATGGCAGTATATAAGTCTCTAGCTTTTTTCCTGGCCATTTTTCTTGATTTTGAAGTTGTTTTCTGGCTAACTAAACCCTAATACTAGGTTCTCTGTCCTCCATCATGACAGTGGACTTATGAACAATAAGATGTATCCTGCACCTATGCACTAATTCTTTAACAAAATATTCGATAGCAATAATCCCTAATTTCAGAGAGATTGCAAATAGCAAATAATTTCACCAGGTAGATGGGGCTGCAGTTTTTAATATCAGAGTTCAAGCTTTAAAAAATTATAAGGATTCACAATTTCCCAAAGTATAATATGTTGATTGATAGGAAAACAGTTCAGTAACATGCAAATAAACACTCTGTTGGGTTTGTTAGTACCTAACCCACTATTGGCTGGTAAACCAACCGTCTCAAAATATCTAACAGCAGCAAGAAGCTGTAGTGTATGATATAGTAATATGATATAGTAAGCTAACAATTAAACAGTATCCATCCCAAGATAGAATGATGTCATTGTACTCAAAGGTTAGCAGCAAGCACCCATGTATTGTATTATTAAGTAGGCATATGTTAGACCATAGTTTGTGAGATTACTTACTTGGTAATAAGAATTATATCATCTGAACACTAGCACATGTCCTTCCTGCTGTTTTCAACAAAATAAATAAAGTTTCTTGCATTTACACACTCAATGGTTAGTATTTTTATAAGAATATGTCGAAATTCAGAAAATTGGTGATACAGGCATTAAAACTTCATTTTTGGTATTATTTTACATCTTGAATACCTTTTCTTGTGTTGGGGAGACAGGGTCACAGGACTGGAGATCGTATTTGGCGCCAATGTTTTGATACCCTCTGGTCTTGGTCTTGGATTGTAACTCGTCAGGCGTGGTTGGTTCTTTTGTCTCCCAGGCCTTCGCCACGTCACCACCACCGTGGGGCCGGGTGGCAATGTGGTAGAGTGCCTTGTACATGACCTATAGCAAAACTATATGGCCTATGGTAACCTTGTTCGGCGAGATTATTTAATTACCCTTTAATCCGTCACCAACATGAATATTCAAGTTAGATAATGTATGTCGCAGTTACTACGGTATCATTTGCGTTGTGTTCATCGGAATTGAAGGATCATGAAAACAGCCGTCTTAAAAGCTATATTCCACCCAAGCTTCAGATACACCTGAATCTTTGTTCCACCCACCACCGGAAGGAAGGCTATACGAAATAAGACGCATGGGCCATGGCCGAAGCTAGGGGCAGTGGTCTCGAGTTAATAATGTTAGTATGGGGTGTTCAAGGCGGCCACAACCTTGTTACAGTTCCCGCTAGATGCCTCACCTGCTTGTTGGCACACACTCGCAGCGTGAGGTGATGCCTAACCGATCACACCGAGTCAAGGAATACCACGTTCACACACCGACACAACACATACTAATGCTTCCACTCCGTCCGGGCATTGACGTCACGAGCTGCGTAGTTCGGTACAATTGGTTAAGTATCAGTGAGATGATGAACTGCCGCTCTGCCAATCATGTGAGAGATGGTGTGACCTGCATTAACCAATCACGGTACAGGCACACCGACTGCTCGATTTTCTTTTTTTATTATCTCTTTACAGCTATTAGGTATTACTTACAATAGGTGATCGTTGTAGTAGTAGTAAAAGTAGAAGTAGTAGTATTAGTGGTGGTGTTAGTAGTTATGTTTACTTAATAATAATGTTAATTACGGTAAACTAATCCAACAAAAATACCATATAAAGTGGTGCCGAATGAGATCGTATGCAATGCAGTAGAAATTAGCGGGAAGTATTTTCACAAAACATCAAGATTACAAGGAGGATTCTACTCGCAAAAGAAAATTAATAGATGATAAAACTCTATATATGATAACATCAAAACACGTAATTATACACTTACTTAATTCATTTCACAATATAATATCAAAAAAACATACAATTGTGAAGCATACTCCGAAGCTTCTACCGGTCACCAGTCCAATTATAGAAGATTTGGTGTGGCCAAATACCAAACTGTCAGGCGGTCAACACACACGC
>JAXIVD010002411.1:36293-38793 GCA_036785275.1 Cancer borealis | reverse complement strand
TTTTTTTTTTTTTTCTCTCTCTCTCTCTCGTCTTTCTCTCTCTCTCTCTCTCTCTCTCTCTCTCTCTCTCTCTCTTCTCTCTCTCTCTCTCTCTCTCTCTCTCATCTCTCTCTCGTCTCTCTCTCTCTCTCTCTCTGCTCTCTCTCTCTCTCTCTCTCTCCTCTCTCTCTCTCTCTCTCTCTCTCTCAGAATTCCATGATAAATAAAGCTTCAAATAAAAATTGTATATCTTTCATTAAAAAAGAAAGAAAAGAAATTCCCGAGATATATATGACAAGGTAAGTCAAGCTAGATTAAGGTGAAGAAGAAAAAAAAGCACTCCAGGTCTTGAGTTACACCTTGGGGCAGCGGGATTTGGGGCGGGGGAGTGAGTCAGCAATCTGCACCTTCGAGTTACTTCTTTCCCTTAATACCTGTTGGACGATTTTCTTTGCCCTTCTATGTGTATTATTTAGAAAGTGGTGCAGGTACCTCGATGCTTGTTTTTTTGTCATTTATTAACACCTTTACATTAATTTTGTTTCATTCATATTTTCCCCACATTGAGCCAACACTTCCGGTCGTGCACCTCGTCGCCTGTTATGTGCTGACAGGTGGGAGAGGCGCCGCAAAGTCATTTTATTCATTGATGCAAATAACAGAAAACAAAGCCACACAATGATTCATGTGCTTCCTCGTTTTGTCTTTGCAACGACATAAACTTGCATTTATCAAATACATAATACATAATGGATGGATGAGCATTTATGTATAAGAGATAAAAAGTGAAGAAAGGATTCTGAAGCATACACTGTATATGGATGTTCTTTCATTTTGCTTCGCATCGTTATACATAGGAATATAAATAGTAAATGTGAACAGGTAAAACCCAGCACCCTCCCATCATCAGCAGCAGCACGCGACCATCCTAGCCAGGCTGTCCAGTCCAACCGCCCACAATACGCTGCTTACGGGACAAAAACTTCCACGAAATGCAATAGTAGTTGCCAAAAAGAAATTCTTATATACATATATATATATATATATATATATATATATATATATATATATATATATATATATATATATATATATATATATATATACACACATATTGATAAATAGTTAATTGCAAAACTACGTAAGTGATGCCCTAAAAAATATGCTTATCCTTTTAACACAGTTTTTTTGCTAGCGTGTCGAAAGTTGTAAAAAATGTTCCCCGACGGTTACGATTATCTTTATTGTTATGCACTGAACTACGACGTCAGTACATAGTCTGCCTTGATATTTTCGAAGTATTTACCATCGATTAAAGTACAATTTTACCGTGAAACGAATATCTTCGTGACTTTCTCCCACTCCTTCCTGTTTTACACTCTTTGAAATTTGTTTTTCCCACCACCACAAACAGCCGAGTCAGGACCCGCTGGTCTGTTATTGTGGGTTTTCTTTTGTATTCCTTTTCCACAAGTGGACGGCGGGGGCCCGGTCGTCGAAGAACGTGACATTTATTTAGTTGGTGTGAATGAGAAATAGAGCAAGGGTAAATTAGAACCCCAAACCTGTAATTAACTTTTGGATGGAGGTAGTGAGGCTAAAGTGAATCAAACAATCTAAGCAATCGTCGAAATAGCTCGCTGAAATCGCCATGAACTCCGGTGCTGACTTGTAGAAAGCCTTGGGAAGCTGGTGGTGTTTCTGGGTGTCCTGCCGCCTCTCCCGGCTACGATTCCTAACGTCACAGACAGGTGCAGGCGTCATGACCACGCCCATCACAGATCGACAAAAAATAAAGTAATACTCGAATCACCCGAGAAGCCACCACCTGAGAAAGTGCTCACAGGTGCTAAAAATCATGCGGTAAGTCTCTCTGGTTCACGATCATAATAAACCTTACACAGCCGGTGATAATCTGGCCGTCCCCTTAGCTGATGTAAAATTATACACTCCATGACTAATCGATGCCTCATAAACATCTGTTCTTGTCACTCCACGAACACAGCGTCACAGCTGAAAGTGGAGGGAGAGCCACCCTTCTCAACAGGCAATTCCACATCACCTGGTCCACTGGAGGTTATTATTATTGCAAGTAAGATAAGAAAAAAATAAAGTAGCACATGCAGCAACGCCAACAAAAACACCACCAACACGGGAGACGCCGCGCCACCGCCAGCCGTTCGTTAGCAAGGCGTGGGTGGTCCACGCGTCAGGTGGGAGGGAGTGTGTCCGGCCTTCACCTGCACCCCCACTTGGCTACCCACCCCCACCTGGCTGCCCATGCACCCCCACCCGCCTCGCCTCACCAGCACCTGGCACCTTGACTCGAGTTTATCCTTTTGTTACTCCCTATCACACTGACACCTATATGGTTAATTTTCCTGAAAGTTTCCCCATAAAAGGAGACAAGTTTAGAAATATTATCGGTCAAAGAAATTACACCACCACGAACACCGAAATAATGAAGCAACAACTTTGTAATGATTGTTATTTTCATCATTGATATTACTTAACTGATTAC
>JAXIVD010002411.1:35000-36093 GCA_036785275.1 Cancer borealis | reverse complement strand
GGTTGTTGTTACCAGAAACTGTGACAACTAGAGTAGGATATTCGTAAATAAATATGAAATCCTACCTCTATATTTTCTCGTATTTATTTTTTGTCTTTTAAACATGAATTATCTTAAAACAAAATATTGTTTTTAATAACCTACAAGTACTGAGAAAAAATGTACAAATGTATGTATATATATATATATATATATACAGTGGAACCTTGACTTACGAGTTTAATTAGTTCCGTGACCGAGCTTGTAACTCAATTTGCTCGTATATCAAATCAATTTTCCCCATTGAAATTAATTGAAATGCCATTAATCCGTTCCAGCCCCCAAAATACCACCCAATTTTTTGTTACGTGTTTTTAAATAAGAAAAATGTATTTATAAATAACAAATATTGTATAAAAACATAATAAAAGAGAATGTAAAGCAAATCAGCATAAATGGCTCGTGCCTTCTCGCAGGTGATACCCTCCGTCACGGTATTTCCCGCAAGCTCCTTCTCCCTCACCCACATCAATAGCAGATTCTCCATCTTTTCATGGACAGAGGTCTGGAGCTTAGAAATTATTTTAACGCCCTTGGCTGGTGTTATAGCCTTTATCGACTCCTGCTTCAATATGGTACATATCGTAGAAGTACTGCGCTCGTATTGCCTCGCCAAGTTGATTACTCGCACACCTTGCTCATGTTTTTTTTTATGATTTCACGCTTTATTTCGATGGACATCATCCTTTTCTTCTTTGCACTGCTGTCCTTTCCTCTCACTTTCTTAGGACCCATGGTTACAAACAAGAAATTTGGTAAAATAAATGCACAAAAGCACAGAACGCGAGCACAACAGAGATCCTTACGCGGCGAGGTAAACACAAGCAGAGAACGAATTTTGCACGGGAAAGCTGGGCGGGTGTATGGCTGTGTTCACTAAAGGCCGGGTCACACGGACAATTTTTTGTCGACAAATTTTGTCAACCTCGTCTCGCTGGAATATTTTGTCGACGCTGTGGTCACATGATGAAGTGCCGAGTCGGCGCCAAGACATCATTCGGCAACGCCCGAACCGGTAAATATAACCGAACTGTACTAACTGTATCAAAACAAA
>JAXIVD010002411.1:15000-27500 GCA_036785275.1 Cancer borealis | reverse complement strand
ATATATATATATATGTATATATATATATATATATATATATATATATATATATATATATACATATATATATATATATATATATATATATATATATATATATGTATATATATATATATATATATATATATATATATATATATATTTTTTTTTTTTTTTTTTTTTTTTTTTTTTTTTACCTGGTTGATCTTGCCAGTAGTCATATGCTTGTCTCTGTGTCTGTCTCTGATATTGGAATGGTACATGATAATGATGATAATAATAATAGTTAGAAGAAAAATAAGAGTCAAGAAAATAATTAGAAAGAAAGAAAAGCTTTTCTTGCCCCCTTCTCTCTTCTTCTCTCGGTCCCAATCATTCCTCCCGCCCCACACAACTTCGCGGCCGACAGTTTGCAGCGCTGTTTCGGGGCCATAGCGGAGATGAATTGAGAGTAAAAGTAACCCATTAGCTCTGCAACGGACCAACGGCGGACGTGATGGTTGTTCCGACACAGCACCTTTGGCCCACTCTCGCAACACCCGCCCTTTGCAGTCTTGTGCCACTTACTGCCTTGCTACCCAGGTACTCAGTCCAACCACATGGCGCTTCTCTATCGTACTATTCTCTCACCATTGTTGTCTGCTAACTTTTCACTTTAGTCTTATCTTTCTCCTACTTCTTTGCAACCTTGTCTCTGCACTCTTCGTCCTCACTTTTTTCAGTTCCTTTCGTTTCTCTTCTCTGCTCCCTCTCCTCCTGTTGTTTAACCCTCTCCTACTTTCCTCCATTCTTTTCCTATTTTTCTGTTTTTCTTTTTCCTCCTCCTGCTTTCATCTTTCCTACTTATCTATTCTCTTTCCATCTTCCCTCCCCTTCCCTGTTTCCTCTGTTGGTCATTATTCCTCATATTTTCCCTTTTTTCCGCGTTCCCTATCACTTCTCTCCTTCTCCTATTCCCTCCATGCTTAGAGGATCAAGAACCTCTTCTACCCGTTCCCTGCAGCCATAAAACAGATAATCTTTAGACTGAACTTCCTGTTACATGCCGTTGTTATGTTTCGGTTTTCCCTTTCGTGCTTCTCCTTTACTTTTCCCTTCAGTGCTAAAAATTGCCTGTTTCTCTTGTCCTTGCTCTCCTACGTCCCTCATCTCTGCGCCCTTAGATTTTGTTTTTCCTTCCCTGTGAGTGTTATGGGCACTACCTTCTTTCACCCCACCTCTGTCATGTCTGCTAAGGGTTATTCCTGTTCAAGCCGGTATTACACGAACAATTTATGTGTACAAATGACTTTCTTTGGGCAAACAGCGTTTCTGTCAACGCGAGCAAAACGATGATGTTACAAAGTGTTTACAAAGCATTATCGTGGAACTATTCAAATATTTTCCTTCATCAAGATGTCTCACTATTTAGTCACGCACGCATGCACGCACAACGATTCAGTATGGTGCTGGCTGGGATAGCACCTCGTGACTTTGTGAACATTCTGGTAATACGTTACATCTCTCCTCGCAGAATATAGATTATAGACAATTCCGAATCTTAACTTACACCATATCTATTTTCATATACGAATATATAGAACATGAGTATACATATATTATTCGTGAATTTGTATATACAGTATAGTAATTAGTAATATAATTATTTAATTTTCGGTATGAGTAAAAATCTTTTTCTCCAGCAAGAATTTCTCTGACTAGAAGGAGTAAGAAAGGGAGCGAAAAGAGAGAATAAAGGAGGAAAAATAAATGGAGAGGGAGCAGAGGAGAAACAGTAGAAGCTTGAGTTAACAATGAGAGGTATAGGTATGGCTGGCTGGAAGCAGTGGAGAGGAGGAAAGGAAGAGGAGGAGGAGGGGGAGGTAAGAAGTGGTAGAGGAGGGGACTGGGAACGAAGTGAAAGTCCACATTTGAATATGAAGTAATCACCGCCTACCTCCCTTACATCTGGTCTACCTTCCCACCCCCACCACATTTCCACCCCATACACATAGGGCAATCCACATGTAAAGGAAAAGAAATCCCATCCACAAGACCTCAGCTCCTCGCTGTCTCTCTATTCATACCACATAATGAACTCTTTTTTTTTCTTCTTCACAAGATTCATTGAGTAGCAGCGTTGGTAGTTGTGTGATGGTGGTGGTGGTTGTAGTGGTGGTTTAGATCGTGGTAAAACAGCTACCAAACCAATGTCTCTCCAACAGACTTTTTCTTCTCTCGTCTACCTGCCTTTCCCTGCCTCTGTCTCCCCTTCTCCGCCACGCCCACACCCACACCCAGGCTACGAACACATTCCACCATCACTACTCTGAAGGTCTCTTGTGTTCGGGTGAAAATCTGGTGTTGCAGTACGTAAAGATGGAAGAATGGAACACAAGTATATTCTCACTCTCTCTCTCTCTCTCTCTCTCTCTCTCTCTCTCTCTCTCTCTCTCTCTCTCTCTCTCTCTCTCTCTCTCTCTCTCTCTCTCTCTCTCTCTCTCTCTCTCTCTCTCTCTCTCACTCTCTCCCTCTCTCTCTCTCTCTCTCTCTCTCTCTCTCTCTCTCTCTCTCTCTCTCTCTCTCTCTCTCTCTCTCTCTCTCTCTCTCTCTCTCTCTTTCTCTCTCTCTCTCTCCCCGACAATTGTAGTGTGTCATGCTTGTCTGGTATCTTTCATCACTGATGCTGAGTTTGTTAGTGTGTGTGTGTGTGTGTGTGTGTGTGTGTGTGTGTGTGTGTGTGTGTGTGTGTGTGTGTGTGTGTGTGTGTGTGTGTGTGTGTGTGTGTGCGCGTGTGTGTGTGTGTGTGTGTGTGTGTGTGTGTGTGTGTGTGTGTGTGTGTGTGTGTGTATGTGTGTGTGTGTGTGTGTGTGTGTGTGTGTGTGTGTGTGTGTGTGTGTGTGTGTGCCTATTTAAGAAAGGAGGAGGAAAAGGAGGAAAAAAAAATACATGAGATTTTCATATATTTTACGACGTGTAAAAAAAAAAGAATAAATAACGACTCGAGAGTACGAGGAAAATTTTATATTCGTTAAGTCATGGAAAAAAATTTCTTCGTCACATTCTCCTTGGCTCTCTCCCTTCCATCCCTTCCCTTTCCTAGTTCCCTCCCTCTCACCCCAACATATCCTTCACACTTCACGGGCAAGGAGACCCAAGGTTTTGGGTAATTATTTGTATATTCTTTTTACATAGTTTGCATTATTGTGTGTTTCGGTACCTGAACTTAAATGAAGAAATTTTTATGTCTTTTGTAACGAGATCTCACGTCTAGATGATCTGAATAATGATAATGATAACAATAATAATAATGATAATAATAATAAGATGTACACGACTCAAGTGAAGGTCATTTGAGGTTGAAGTGAAAACCAAACAAATACTCTTCAACAAAGAAAAAGACGATCTATCATTCAAATTGAGCTTGTGTTTGTATTGTAACCTACATACATATTTCAGTATGATCACTTGCAAATCTTCGTCGATGGAGGAGTGAATGGAAAACATAATTGATATATGAAGATCTATTTTACATGGCTCATATGATAGATCTTAGGAAGTGAAATGAAAAGTAATCCATATTTGTAAGGGAGTCAGTCACTACTCCCAACCATGACTAGTCGTTCAGTGCTCCGCCTCGCCTCCGCCTTGCCTGGCCTCGCCTCATCGTTCTCAGAGTTGGCTGCAGATAATTAACTTGTGCTGAGCGCCACGTACGTGCATCAAGAAGCAAACAACAGGATATCAAGGCAGGAACGCATGGTTTCCTTCGCGACTCCTTGTTGCCTCAACGTCATCACAGGCTCAGCGGGATTCCAGGTAGTAAGTGAAGTCACGCCGACTGCCTCACTGCCTCACTCATGTCCACTCCACCAGGGTCTGACTACGGAAATTCCTCCTTGTCTTGACGTGCTTAGAAAGGTGTTTTTCTTGGCTGACCTTTAGATTAGGAAAATACTTTTGTATTCCCAACAAAATAGTAGCCTTCTATATTTCTATATTTTCTATATTTCTATATTTCTCTTAGCGCTCCGTGTCGGGTTTTGGCAATTAGGCGAGGAGCCTATTAGTTGACACCAATCATTAACAAATTCTTCGTATCGAAAGTGTGTTTCAGGAAAACTAAGTTCTCCTTATCGTCTGGTTTTCTTCCTCGTTTCTCCTGTCACTCGGCGATAGCGGGTGATGTCATACTTTCCATGTAGGTAATTTATTTTTGCCGACATGGCAACGCTTGTGTTTCCCGTTCCAGCTGCTCGCACCGCGGCACGTCAGTGTAGCTCAGTCTCTGTAAGTGTATAGTGCAGCTGGGAGTTTCTCCGTCGTTCTGCCATACTCGAGCTTGTTCCCTTGTTGGCAAAGGAAAGAAAATCCACATGTATGTTATACGATGGATGGTAATAGGAGTGCATCTTATGTGTGGCTGGAATGTCCTTGGCAGTGAAGGTAAGACGGCTATTGTTCTGATTCTTCTATTCTTGTCAAAAAAGTAGGTTAAAGCTCGAACCCATCAATTTCACATATGTTGTTCCATTTCTTGAGTCGTTTCGTCACTTTGCGCCCTGTCTGCCTCACTGTCTACTCGTAATACTCTCATTGTCTACCACCCAACTGCATGCTTGTCTCCTAGTTAGCTTTTCCATTGAAGAATAAATGAAATTCCCTGTAGCCAGAGTTACTTTACTAAATATATGTTGCTTGTTAGGATTTCAACGCTCCCTTACAAACTGATCTTGAGTTTTTGACGAACAACAATGTGATGAAATAAAGGCTCGCTTCCACCAGCGCGCCAGGCCACCAGTATTTGCCTAGTCCTAGCGGGATGGTTGTTAACGGAATCGAAGTTACTCGTGGCCTTGACTGACGTGGGAGGGACCTGCGCACACACACTGTTCCTCTGTGATGTGGTGTGCAGCACGTCTCAGAGGCAAAGAGGTCAAGTGATGTGTAGGTGTTGGTTGTAATGAAATAACACTGAAAAGGCACTTATTTAGTGCGTTCTTTCATATATCTGTTGTATTATTGATGATATTCCTTTGAAGATAAACTAAATTGAAGGTCTTGAAATGTATACTTCTTGCTTCTTGGATCACTAAGATAAATTGTAGGAATTTAGCAAAGAAGTTTGTGTCTCAAACATTTGACCACAACCAAGCTGCATCACTGATAGTAGCATGTCTATACCGCCCAAAAGTACCATGATATAAAATGTAATTTTTAAAGCATCTTCAACACTATCCAACCCTTTATTCTTATTTCCCCCTTCAACACTCGGGACGGGGTCGAGGCCGCGTGGGAGGAATACGAGGCTTCACTCTCACTTTACTAACTCCGCCTGATCAATTGTTGCTTCATTCCCTCAATCTGGTCTTCCCCGACTTTCTTACCTAATGACTTGTATAATAAGATCACAGATTTTAACATATTTAAGAAATCAAGAAGTGAAACAGTCTTTTCTCTTTCACCTCATCAGGCCACAGCGATGAATCCTATAAAATCGAGCGGTGCAGGTATATAGAAGGCATTGTGCAGGTGCAGACTGATCTGAAAGTAAATGCGAAATGCACTGATGGTCACAAGCAAACGCATGAACACACGCTTTTTCCTGGTGTAAAAGTTAGGGAAAAAAACTGCATATGGCTAGGGAAGAAAACCTCCGATTTGTTTGTGTTCATATCAAACTCTATCTTCGAAATTAGAGATTTGCAACAAAAAGTTTAGCGAGTAAAGCCTTCTCAAAATATATCGGATAATGGAAAACATAACACTGAATTTTCTAGAGAAGTGGGTAAATTTTTACATCCTCACCTTAATGGCTACGAAAGAAAATGGGGTATGTATCTCGTCTGATCCCCGACTTTTGGTCATAGAAAACATTTGAAAACTTCTAAATTAACACTACCAAAATTAACCATACCTTAACCTATATTGACAAATAACAGAACCTTGTTCAAACCAAACTAAACTTTACTTTTCGAAGAGGTCTCACAGAAAATATTGAATATCTCAAAAAATAAGAATTTGTGACGGAAATGTAATTAAGAAAACCTTCTCATAGTGCATCAGGTAATGCAAAAATATAACACTGAATTCTCTAGAGCATTCTGGTGAAGATGTAAAACAATACCGATAACATTGTGAAGAAGGAAAATCATACCAACAACCTTGATTAGTGAAGAGTAAAATATTTCGGGGAGTGGTGGCGGGGATTCCAGCCATGTGTTAATGATGATAATGAAAATAATGATAATGATTACAATAAAAATGATGATTATGATAATAATAATAGTAATAATAATGTATCAAAGTTGTGTGGGAAGATTAGGTACCAACGCTGTAGGTTTGTGAAGATTTCTTTCCTTCTTCAGGCAGTGTTTGAAACCATTTTTATGTTGAGTCACAGACTTAATGTAAGCACTGGCTGGTGGCCGCTCCTTGTCTGCGTGTTTGAGGCTGCTGAGGCGGCAAGCGTTGGCTTCCTCTTATGTGCACCTGTACACGCCTAAAAAATTCCCCACATGTTATGGTCATATGATTAATACTTGGATGCATTTCTCTTTCTATTAATCTATATATCTATTTATCTATATATCTATTACACACACACACACACACACACACACACACACACACACACACACACACACACACACACACACACACACACACATGCACGGCCGCGCGCCCGCGCGCACACAGCCTTGCTGACAAGGCCACGGGGTTGGCGGAGGCATTGTCCACCACTCGCCACCTTCACCATCACCATCGTTTTCTACAATCACTAACCACCACTCCCACTAACTCACCCATTCACCACCACTGTCTCCATCGCATCCTCGTTCGTTGACTCACACTTCTGGCACAAGAAAGGGATAACTCGGGGATTACCAGGGAAAAACCAGGTTTTACTTTTTCTATTGGCAGGCCGACAAGGAACTTCCGCCTCGCTACATACTTCACCGCCACTGTATATGCTAATGCGTGTTTTAAATGTGCTGCGGTCCCACTACTAAGAAACCACTTTTTTCCTTCTTCGCTTTCCTTAAATAGTCTCATCTTGGCAGATATTATAGGAACACATAGGAACACATAGGAACACATAGGAAGAACAAACAGCAACAGGCCTACTGGCCCTTACGAGGCTGTTTGTGATAAACTAGACTACACTATCTAATCTGGGGTGAAGGATACAGGATAGTAAGGGTGAGGGATTCTCCCACCAGCCACGACTGGCAGGAGAGGAAGGCCAACCATGCAATATAAGTAAAAAAAAATAAATAAATGCGTGGAAATTAGATTAGACTAGCCTATTACTACTGTCACTAACACTACTTCCTGGCAAGCGATGTCAGGCCCCTAGGAGGAGGCTGGTCGGGTATAATCCCTTCCCCTCCTCTCTTTCCCTTACATGCCAGCTTTCCTATGAAGCTTGTGATGAACCACTAATCACATCTAAAGGTATTGTCAGGTTAGAGGATTAATGTGTTGTATAGATATCAAATGTGGTTGATGGTCTGCTGGTCGGAGATTTTTAAGGGAGAAACTCACACAGCACGCAGGTGGGTTGCTGCCCTTGAAAAGTTCATGACCTGGTTTTTTAAGTTTATATTGCAGCATAAATGTTGTGTGTAATATTTTGTAAGTCTAGTGTTAAGATCTGGGAGGGTCAGAAAAAAAAACTATGCTGATTACTCTATTCAGAAAAAAAAAAATTCTGTAAGGCACTTTATAGAGCCTGTTTTTTTTTCAATCAACTTAAATAAACACAAGTCATGGATTATGTTTGCAAATAATCCAATGTGTGCCATAACTTTGAACTTCAAACAACTTATGATGACAGTAGAAAGTGGATGTATTTGCTGCGCTGCACTGCACATCATGGGCAACCCAAGCACTTGTATTCATTAGGTTGGGGCCTTTCTCTTTTATCATTAATCTACACTTCAGTAAAGAGCCTCATTGTGTAGCAAGTGATACATTAAATGCGGTGCCCCACCTTGCCTCTCGCCCAGTGTCCGTCTCGCTTTAACCCACTCCTTTCACTGTTCTCACTTCACTCCTGCTGATTCCCCTCCAGCCCCCACCCACCGCCCCACTCCCCCGCTACTCCTTGTTTTGCCTCTACTACCCAGCTTCGCCTCAACCATCATTTTGATTTTGAAGTCTTAGTGTTCGGTACGTCATGGGGATGTGCGGGATGCACTTGCGTCGATGTGACGTGATTTGCGGTCACCTAGTGCGGTAACGTCACCCCTTAAGAACGCTCCCCATTGGATTTACGAATGATATGAGTGTCTGCTCCTTTCGTTGCCTCATTCATGACTCAATTATATACTCTTGTCCAACGTTTCTGGAAAAACTCGCTGAAAAAGAATCTTTCTTTTAAAGAGTATGTAATATAAAACGGCTTTTTTGCTTTTCATTATTATTAATGCAGTGCTGCAGAGGTTATACTAGTAATGACAACACTACCATCTTTTACACAGAATGGATTTGTTCCATCTGTATTTTGTGAAACAAATTCTCTGTACAATGCATTGGACAAATAACAAATGGCAGTAGACACCTGCAGCCCGGTGAAATACTCCAGGAGAGGTACTTACGGAGATGTAAGCGGTGCTGCAGACTGAGTGATTCTCCGTGTCCTCTCTTCCCGGTTCCCTTAGTGTTTCATTTACACAAGTGAGCAGCTACAGCCTGTCCTCTAAAGACAACTTCTACTACTATCTACATAATAATAGACACTTTACATTTGTACACCCTTCAACTCAATTTTATACTGGATCTCCACCCTAACCTCTATTTCTCCTACTGACCTCTTTACAGGGTCTGGCGACAAGCGGAATTTTTAAAAACTTATTTTTGTTGTCCCTTAGCCAGTATCCTTTTAATTAAAAAAAAATATGATGATTTTATTTACTCAAATTTCACGAAATTTGTCTATCACAGTATCTTTCAAGGCTCAAACATAATAAAATTTGGCTATTACTCAATGCGTGAGTGTAATGACAAGTCGTGGTTTCTCTGTAAATATTACCCATCACACGCGTGTGACTACTTTCTTTATCAATGAACAGTGAACTGTTGTGTAAAAAAAGAAAAAATCGGTTAAAGATTCGCTTCTTAACCCATTCAATATTCTGGACAAAACAATTTTTTTCTAATAGATTTTTAGATCTTTTGAATTAATCTGATGTTTGTTTGTTATACCATACAGCCAATTTTTCTTATTCTTTATTTACTAATTGTTTACTGTATATAAAATGTTATAGTAACTAACTTGACTCATTTATCATACTTATATGCTTGCTAATAGAAAAAAAATCATGCGCAAACAAAGATAACATATACGAAGGAGTTCTGCTCTCCTTCTAAACATACATAGATTAATGCGAGTGGGCTTGTACATTAATTTCCTCGCCGTTGAATCATCTAAGGAGTAGAGGCGGTGCAGATTAAAACGAGGTGGAACTCAGTAGGGAAGGTGATTGTTTTAGTTTCATTGGTGTTAATTAGAAATTCCTTAAATGATGAAGCTTTCACTTTCTCAATATATGAAAGTCTCTCTTCTCTCTCTCTCTCTCTCTCTCTCTCTCTCTCTCTCTCTCTCTCTCTCTCTCTCTCTCTCTCTCTCTCTCTCTCTCTCTCTCTCTCTCTCTCTCTCTCTCTCTCTCTCTCTCTCTCTCTCTCTCTCTCTCTCTTTCTTTTGACGGGCTCTAGATAGCCCGTGTGTGTAATATAAACAACGAATCAAGACCACTATATTATATATATATATATATATATATATATATATATATATATATATATATATATATATATATATATTATATGTATATATATATATATATATATATATATATATATATATATATATATATATATATATATATATATATATATATATATATATATATATATATATATATTTTTTTTTTTTTATTATATATACACACATATATATATATATATATATATATATATATATATATATATATATATATATATATATATATATATATATATTACTAGTAGGAAATTTATATTAAATTCCACCACTGGCAATAACTCCCCCAGGAGCTACAAAAATTCTACCACCGTAATCCTAACGGTTCGTAGAAGACCACAAAAGGGAAGGAGCGAGGGTTCTGGGAAGGCTTTCTCTGAATACCCTTTTACAAAAAGGAAAAACACAGAGGGTGAGGGGAGAGTAATGTCTCCATGAACCCTGGCGTGCCTTGTCTTGGCTACCACCCTTTACTTAAGGGGATAACAGCCTGGTATATAGATAGATAGATAGATAGATAGTTTTTTGAATCTAGAAGGTCCGACAACTTGTTTAATATTTGTTCTTTACGGCCCAGAAAACGTCTAAGAATGAAGGATTGAATATGACACAGGAACATTACGTTGTTTAGTAGTAGGGAACGAAGAGCTAAAGGTAAAAATTGAGTCCGCATCACTACTGGAATTTCGCATAGCTTCTTATTCGGTCTATTGCTCTCCAAAACATTTTGGGAGAAAAAATATTTGCAGACGACACAACGGTAGGTCAGTATATCAGATGTGACAGTGATGATAGGGAATATAACAAATCGTACGAGTTTTTAGAGAAATGGCGGATGCAGATTAACAAGTGAACTATATTGATAATAATTGCACCAAACTTGGCAGTGTAAAGTGACTAAGAAATGTTGGTAAGCCCTTATCTCCAAACCAAAAAACTGATTTAATACTAGAAACTTATTAGCAAAATATTATAGTACAATCATATGAGTGTGATAAAGTGTTTAATCTTGAGACTAAGTAGCATTGGTAGTCATAGATCCGCGCCTAGATCCTAGTGGATATGTGCTGTGTTTCGTCCGTATGTCCCCTAACTTGGGGACACGGCCGCCACACACACGCACTCCCGAAACTGCTTATTTTTACACGCATAACTGCTTAATTACTGGTGCCCAACTAACCTTAGAGGGCTCTGTATAGCCCTGCTGGCCTTATGCCAGCAAAAATAAAACAACAAACAAACAGCATTAATAGTGTGATTCTTGCTTACATAGTACAGTTTTGGTCCATTACAGAACCTGACGTGAAAATATTGAAATATAGAGGAATTTGCATCACCGAGATAGCTTAGGTGATCTTAATATTCTCTTGTATAATAATGTAGGATGCGGATGATATAATTATTCTTTAAATGGGTAAAAGGGCTTAACAAAGGAAATGTAGATAAAGTTCTGAAGGTAAATGAACAGGTTGGGACTTAATGACGGGCCTAAACGGATAAATTTAGAAGAAATAGTAGACAAATACTGGTTTACACGTCAGACAAATGAAACCGGTTCAGCTACTATATAGAAGAAAGTGCAAACATGATAGAAATTTTTACGAGAAGGTTGGATACAAATGTATGACAAATGGTAGACAGATGCTGCCTTGTGTATAGATCGATAGGTATTATGTTAGACCCTAAACTTTAAGCTCCTTAATCTCACATCCATTGGGCTTTGCCAGGAGCGTTCTAGGATCCAAAGGACATACTAGAAAACTACTGTATCAGTGGCTCAATAAAACTCTTCCTTCGGCTACCAATCCACAACCCTCTGTAGTCCATTGTCATCAAACTGTTGATGCTAATTGTGTAGTGACGTTCGCATTAATTTTTCGGAGATTATATATTTCTTTCCATCGTAAGAAAAGGTTACCTTGCCTCTTTTTCGTGTTTCATTTATTTGACTATAATGAAATCTCTTTTTTTTCTTTATCACGGTGTTCAAATAGATTGCGGTTGTTCCATGCAAACAGATATTGCACCGCCAGCCCTTGCCCACATGTCTAGATCCATCCAGTAGGTGGTGGTGGTGTGCAGCATAGGGCAGTGTTTCATTGAAAACTGCTCATTCCTCATATTCTCTTCTTGCTTTGGGTATTGTGTTATTTCAGTATATATCGCTGTTCCATGCTCATGGTGAAAAAACTATATGCATGATTGCCCACGACCTGTATCTCTAGGTAGCATAAGTAATGAATATGCTAGTCACGGGCTGGCCTGCGTGCCTTGGTTGAGCGTTTCACAATTGACCTTGCTTTCATTTATTATACGAACAACACATTTCAACAATAAAAAGGGTGAAAACTCTGTGCTCAAAAAGCATGCAACATGTTTACGACAATGATTACGACCTAGGCGTCTCAGGTCAAGGAAATGACTAGCCTTAAGCGGCAGGGAGCGGAGTTCCTTCACGTGATACAAATTTATGATGAAGAAAATCAGAAGATACTGTATGAACTCAAAGTATCAGATGAAAATTTTTTTTCTAAATGGCGGTGGTGGACGCAGTAATAAAGATGATGGTGACACGTCTAGCAAGCACGTTGCCTCACTCATTTGCATTTCTTTATTATTTCGTCGTTCGTCAACCACACCTCTAAAACTGTTTCTTTGTTTTGTATTCACTTGGTTGGATCTATCAAGGTTGTTCACATCGCCTCCATGCTCATCGTCTCCAATGCTTCTGGGGTGTTATAGGAAAACAATATAT
>JAXIVD010002411.1:0-2500 GCA_036785275.1 Cancer borealis | reverse complement strand
AGAGAGAGAGAGAGAATTATGAAGGTGAGAAAGTGTAGGTTTGGCAACAGACGAAGGTTCAAGAGGCTGCGGCAATGATTACTGGCGATCCATGGCGCCCTGTGCCTTGCTCCCTCACGAAGCACGTGTACGCACGCACGTATGTGCAGAGGCACTAGTGATGATGGTGTTTAGAATGACGGAATATGACTGAATAATGCTTGCGATAAGTAGTTGTGGGAATAGGAGAGAGGAGGGGGAGAGGTGTTGTAGTCGTGGACAAGGACGGGAGAATGGTTGTGGTGAGAAGGCCGAGCGAACCTGCCACATTTGTGGTCAATTTAGACTAGAAAGTTGCATACATATCCTCATACCTGTCGTAGCCAGTCCGTGTTTTTGTATCTCACAGGTTAGACGGTGCCTTAAACCGCATCCACACTACCAGTCATCTCTGTCACCGCTTCCCGTTCATTGAGTCAATCAAAAGTGGAAGTGTGGACCCAAATATATAAGTAATTAAGGTCGGTCGACGTGTGACTTATTTAAGCGCAGTGACGTCACGTGTAGACCAGTCTCCTTCCACTTGGATGGATGAGGAGGAGAAAGAGATCAGAAAGTAGTGATGGGAAGGTAATTGAATAAATAGATCAATAGAATTATTGGAAACATTTTCTATCTGTATTTCCACCTTCCTACGACTTGAACTTGTTTAAGAGAGGAGTATCAAGACACCTGCGACCATAATTTGGCATCCCTTTTTTATTACTTATCTTTAGGGAACTAGCAATAAAGTAGGCTTTTTTATATCGTTTTTTATGCCCTTGGCTGGTTCTCCAATAATATTAAAAAGAAAAAGCTACCTAGTTCATGGAGATTATTTAATCACCTTTGATTATCTGGAAAATATAGGTTTATGTTGAGAAATAGGTAGAGTAAATTGTTATACTGTAGTTTTCTTTATTGCTAGAATTTCTCATTTCAGCATAATATATTAGATTACTTTTATACACAAAATACGTAACCTACATTGTAATTCTTATCTTTTTTCACATTCCTCTACATTCAACATTAATGAATGATTAAATTTCCTAGTCATTGTGAAATCAAGTTAATGACTGTTTTAACATTTCGAACTCTAATGAGTGACTTGCAGAACATTATTATTATTTTTTCTTCAAACCGTAGAGTGATCTATATGCATTTACTTTCATAAATGACGTCAGGTTTACCATGGTCATCTTTGTCTTGCAAGTGATCAGGATTCATACGTATGAGATCATTAATGTGTTTTTGTGTTAGTGTTATATGAGGGGCATCCGTGCTTCGGTTTTTTTTTGCAGAGATAGTGGTGCTCATTGCGGTAGTAGTAGTAGTATTAATAGTAGTAGTAGTAGTAGTAGTAATAGTAGTAGTAGATGTGCAGATCTACTACTACAATTCTTGATGGAAACTCAAAAACACACGAAAAAAAAAAGAGTGGTGGCCTTGCATGGTGGAGAGGTATTGGATGGGAGCTGAGGTAGTGATGGCGTGGGTTTGTGAAGGGGATGAGTTGGGTGGTAGTTACGGTGACGGGAACTTCTCGTCACCGTACGGTTAATAAGCGGTGAGAATGAGTTGACAGGCCACAACCTGGGTCGTGGCTGGCGGAGAAATGTGGTGAACGGGTCATGTTGCTCTTGTTGAGTTTTGCGAGAGAAGAGAAAGGGGTAGAGAGATAGAAAGGAGGAGAGAGATAGAAAGGAGAGAGAGAGATAGAAAGAGAGAGAGAGATAGAAAGGAGGAGAGAGATAGAAAGGAGGAGAGAGATAGAAAGAAGAAGAGATAGAAAGGGGGAGAAAGAGAGAAAGGGGGAGAGAGAGAGAGAGAGAGGAAAATAGAGAGAAAGGAGGAGAGAGAGAAGGGGGGAAAAAGAGAGAAAGGGGGAAAAAAGAGAGAAAGGGGGGAAAGAGAGAGAAAGGGGAAAGAGAGAGAAATGGGGAAAGAGAGAGAAATGGGGAAAGAGAGAAAATGGGGAAAGAGAGAGAAATGGGGAGAGAGAGAAATGGAGAGAGAGAGAAATGGAGAGAGAGAGAGAGAAATGGGGGAGAGAGAGAGAGAAATGGGGAGAGAGAGAAATGGGGAGAGAGAGAAATGGGGAGAGAGAGAAATGGGGAGAGAGAGAAATGGGGAGAGAGAGAAATGGGGAGAGAGAGAAATGGGGAGAGAGAGGGAGAGCGAGAGAGAGAGAGGGAGAGCGAGAGGGAGAGGGGAGAGGGAGAGAGGGAGGAGAGGGAGAAGGGAGAGGGAGAGAGAGAGAGAGAGAGAGAGAGAGAGAGAGAGAGAGAGAGAGAGAGAGAGAGAGAGAGAGAGAGAGAGAGAGAGAGCGAATATCATATACTTGTTACTATAAGTAGTTAGTTCACCTTTGCTTATGTAGAGACACCATGACCCTTTACAACATATGTGTTTCAACCATGTGTCACCATTGCACATGAAGGTAAACAAACAGTTGCTCGTTTTGAGAATCTTTTTTTGTAGG